>PVIW01011634.1:0-36460 GCA_004026585.1 Noctilio leporinus | reverse complement strand
GACAGGTATCATATGATCTCACCCATTACGGGACAATAATGAGCAAAACTAACAACAAGCAAAACAGAACCAAGTGTATGAATACAAGGAATAGGCCTGCAGTGGTCAGGGGGAAAGGGGTTGGGGGGAGGGGGGAAGCAGAGGCAAAGAAGGGGAGCAGCTTAGACAAGAACCTAGTATAAAGGAACCATGGACATGGACAACAGGTGGGATTGACTTTGGGGGGAAAGGGTGGGTGGGGAGGGGGACAGAGGGGAGCAAAAAAGGGATGGATGTAATACAACAACAATAAAATTAAAAAAAAAAAAAAAAAAAGAAATAATAGTCCTAGCAGGAAGCATCCTCAGAAACCCAGAGGGGTCTGGATTTAAATCCCAGCCTGACTGTGGGAGATCCCCGACCCACAGAGATTTCCTGGTGCTGCAGATGAAATTAACCTTCCCAGGCAGCTTGTGCTAGGGAAGAGAATGCTGGCCAGTGTTTGATAGACAAAGGCCTTGATGGCCCACCCACAAAGGTTTTTATTGATTACACAAGGTTGGGGATGCCCATACACACCACAAATCATCACCACGGAAGAGTATTCAAAAGAAAGGGAGTTGTTGAGTTTAGATAATAATAGAAAGAATGTGACCATCTGCTTCTGGCTATGGTCTGTTAGACAAGATGACTTCAAGAACTCCAGGTGGCCCATAGAATTTTAGGGAGGGTGAGATTACATGTGGTTTAACATCTACTGCGGGCATAACACACAAGTCAAGGAAGTTTACTTCAAAGGATGAATAAAATATTCCCAAGGCCAGATTCATACCTGAAGCCCACCTTGGAGCATCGGGGCCTATATACACCCAGCTTTGTCAGGTCTTACAGTCTTGGGCTGGCTTTTGCAGGGCTTCATGCCCTGACCCTTCCCAGGGGGACCCCAACACCTGACATTTTAAGCTGTGTGACTGTGGGCTTTCAATTACCCTGCCTGACAACCATCACTTACGTTGAGTGAGGCAAGACCTTAGGACTTTTTGAGTTCGGGAATGGCAGATAGTTGGCATGCAAGCTGCCACTCCCCTATCCTACACTCATGTCAGACATCACTAATCAACCACTGCTTTGTTTTTCTTCTAAACCTCAAATTCCTTCTAAATGCAGTCCTCCAGGCTGCCATGATCAACTACTTAGAGTTGGCACACAAGATTGAAGGACATCCCAGAACCAAATTAGATTTAATTATTGTGTGGACAGGGGTGGAGAAGGGACAGACCCAGGGTGGCACCCAGGTCAGTGTCACTGTGCTTCTCAAATCTTTTCCTTTCTGGGAAAGTAGGAGGAACCCAGAGCTAGACTGTGCCAGATCCCCCCTCTGGTGTGGTGTGGGGACCTTTTGTAAGGCACAGGACTGTGCCCCTGTCCAGTCCTCAAGGTTTCTAGGGCTGGTCATACCCCAGGCTACAAGTAAGAATGAAAAGGAGGACCTGGTTTCAGATGGTCCTGCACCCCTCCCCAACCCTTGGCAACAGCATCTATAGTAGTAATAACAGTACTGATAAGCGTTATTAACATTTACTGAGCAGTTATTAGGCACCAAGCCACTCTGCTAAATGCTTTGTATGTATTCACGCTTTTAATCCCTATAACAACCCATTTTTATTTATTTTTTTAATTCCAGGATTTAACAGTAGCCTCTTGCATCTTTCCCTTTGCATCTGCTGTCCCCTCCCCTGCAGGGCCTGCCCTGCCCATGTTGCCGTTGGCATCATTGCTGCTTTTCTCGATTTTGCTCAGAAATCTGGAGTCTTTTGTAATCTGATTACCCACATCGTGCCTGGCTCTCAACACAAGTTCCTGGAAGGCAGGAAGCCCATCTTCGTCATTCCTGAATTCCAGTGTCTAACCAGGTGACAAGAGTTAAACATTCCAGAGTGAGTGAATGGTTGCCACCCGGGCAGGGGTTTCCACAGCCCGGCAGGGCTTGGTTACTGTGGGGCAACCTGTGAAAGGGGTCCCACTGTGAGCCACCCCAGTCAGTCTGAGCCCAGCTGGCCCCCTGGAGCTCACCTCCCCACTGAGGACGCCAGTTTGTTAGCAACTGGCAGCAGGATAAGCCAGTTTCCCTATTGACATTTTAGGCCCTCAGTCAGGTAGGGGTTGCCCAACACCATACCCAGACCAACCTTTTTGTTCACAGATTATCCTTAGGGCTAAGCCTTAATGCTTCAACAATAATAAAAGCAACGGCTGTATACAGAAGAACAATTCTGTATGTACCATGTTTCCGGGTACATAATACTTAATATGTTTTTGGTGAATGAAGTACTATTTGTACATCACACCCAGAGGCTGGGCCCAAATGGAGGTTTCCAGGAAGGGAAACCAACCTGCCACATCTCCCCTGTCTGAGGAAACCCCAGCTCTCTAATTCTCTGGCAATGCCCAGAAACACGGACTAGCACCCCTCCAGACGGGGAAGGAATAGGACCTGCTGCTGTGCCTGCAGTGCACAGAGGCTGACGTGGGGCTCCGTGGGGCTCAGTAACTTGCTCAGGCTGCAGAGCTGGTGGGTGGTGGAGTTTGGATTGGAACCCAGAGCCCGGAGTCTTTCCCCTCTGCCTCCCAGGCTGCTGAGTAGACTGGTTTAGGCTCTGATGAGGGAGGATGTGTCTGTCTTGGGGATGTACGGTCCAGAGATCTAGGCCTGGCTCCAGGCAATTGTGATTTGTTTAATAATAAATAGTAAGAGCTGTCACGCAGGTGTTTTCCATACCCCTTTTATTTTCCCCAAGATTGTATTTATTTATCTTTAGAGGGAGGAGAAGGGAGGGAGAAAAAGAGGGAGAGAAACATCCATGTGTGGTCACCTCTCGCACACCTCCAACTGGGGCCCTGGCCTGCAACCCAGGCCTGTGCCCTGACTGGGAATCGAACTGAGAACCTGTTGGTTTGCAGGTGAGCTCTCAATTCACTGAGCCATGCCAGCCAGGGCCCATAACCTTTTTTATTGGGTCTTCTAAACTGGGCGGTTAATTCCAATCACTGCTTTGACAGGTGAATAGAAGCCCAGAGAAGGGACTCGACTTGTCCAAGGTCATTCACGCAGCTCACAAGTGGTAAAGCTGGAATTTGAACTGGGGCAGCCTGGCTCCAGAGTGTTGGGCCTATGATCACTTAATTAGATAAATCTCTGCTGGCCAGATGGGTAAATTCTTTTTGAACCTGATGGTTTTCCGGAGCCTGACTCAGGGAGGGAATCTGAGGCCGGAATTGACTACGGAACACTTCATGGCCCCCAGGGCATAGTTTAGCTGTCCACCTGCACTGCTATCCCTGGGGTAAGGGACAGAGGGAGGTGGGGAGCACAGCGGGCCAGTCCTGGTGGCTCCAGACCAGGGTCAGGGGGAGGCCAGGGGAATCACCCTGGCTGAAGCTGCTGCTAGCTTGGAAACCTCAGTGGTGGGTGAGGCCACCTCAGCCCAGGCCTCTGGCCTCGAGCCTGGCCCTCCTGGCTTCTGTCTCCAGCTCGTGGAGAAATCTATGTGCTGGCTTGTACGGACAACTTTGCTCTGAAATTTCTTCCTTCAACACCCAAATCCCTGGGCTGGCCTGCCTGCCTCACTTCCCCTTTTCAGAGGAGTAGATCCTTTCCTGTTGGGCAACGGCATGATTTGAATAATCGAGCGTTTCCCCCCTGGCCCCTGGCCAGGCAGAGTGAGCTGTGTAGGGCCTCTAGCCGGGGCTCCAAGGCAGGCCTGCCAACCTCCTCGTTCCTTTAGCGAGGACATAACACGGGGGAAATACCTGTTCCGCTGCTTTCCCAAGGCTCAGACCCAGATGATTCCTGTGACAAAGACAGGGCTGGCCTCGGGCTTTGTCCCCTCACTGCCCGAAGTAGCTCTTGGAGAAGAAAGGAGCTGTGTCTATTCTAGACAGTTTCTGCCACTGTGACCTTTCTTGTCAGCCCACTTGGGTGCAGGGTTCTTGGCACATGTCTGTCAAGCCGGAAAAGGAGAAAGCAGAGTCAGGAAGCGGGGAGAGGTGAGTGCAGGAGAACATTCATTTATTCACTCATTCATTCAACAAACATTTTCTTCGCCCAAGTGCCTGCTAGGTCCAGGGCCAGGTACTGAAATTCACAGAGGAAGCTGGTGCAGTTTTTGCTTTCAGCGTGTGGGGAGGTGGTCGTGTTAACAGACCTATTCAGAGTCCCAGGTGGTGTTAGGAAAAGGAAAATGCAAGAACCCTGGGAGCAAAGGAGGCCACCTACCTGATGGGGAATCTTCAACCCGCAGAGGTCCCTCGGTGCCACAGGTAAAACAAAACCTCCCCAGGCTGCCTTGGCTTGGGGATGGAAGGCTTGGCTAATGTCAGAGAGACGACAGCTAATGTCAGAGAGACGACAGCCTCCAGCACACCTCTCCAGAGACTTTTATTGGGTAACCAAGGTAGGGGGTGCATGTACACCTCATGGAGCATTGTGAAAGAAGAATGCTTTCTAGAATAATAAATACATAAATAAATCACAATGGAAGGAACACAGAGGTCCTGCCCCAGGGTACGGTCTGCTGGACTAGATGTTAAAAAGGACTCCAGGTGGCTCATAGACACCGGGAGGGTAAGGTTGCGTGCGGGTTAAAGTTTAACGTCTGCTGCTGTTCACAGTAAGCGAGTCAGGGAAATTTGCGAGCTTCAAAGATTGTATGGAAAATTCCCATGGCCAGGTTCCAACTGGGGTTCCCCAGTGACAGCATTAGGGGCCTGTATGCACCCAGCTTTTCCAGTTTTCTGGCCAGGTCTTACAGGCTTGGCCTGGCCTGAGAGGGGCACCATACCCCACTGCCAAGGGTTTGCGACACCGACCCATGCTTTGGATAGAATAACCACAAAGAATTTCAGGAGGAAGTGGCCTTCAATCTTGGGGTTTTGTGTTTTTTCCCCCCAACAAATATTTATTTATTTATTTATTTATTTTTAAATATTTTATTTATTATTTTTAGAGAGTGGGGAAGGGAGAGAGGCAGAGAGAGAGACAGATAGACAGACAGACAGAAATCAATGTATGGTTGCCTTTTTCACTTGCCTCCAGCTATGGACCTGGCTGGAGACCTGGATTGCAACCTCATTATGTGCCCTGGCTGGGGAATCGAACCTGGGACCCCTGGGTTCGCAGGCCAGCACCCTATCCACTGAGCCACCAGCCAGGGCCTCCCCCCAACAAATATTCACTAAGCATCTTCTATAGCAGGTGTGGTTCCAGGTCCTGGGGATGCAGCGGCGAGCGGTACAAAGTCCTTCCTCCTGGTGCTCCATTGTCCTGGAGGAGAGAGACCATAAAGTCTTTAAGTTAATTTCAGACAGTGATGAGCACTGTGGAGAAAATAAACAGGGTGGTGAATAGTGAGGGAGTGGGGTGTGGTGGGGACTTCTTCACCTGCTGTGGGCAGGGAAGGACTCAGAGAGCCTGGCCTTTGGAGTGAAAAACGAGAGGGAGTGAGTCCAGCCAGTGTTCCTGGCAAGAGTACAGCCAGTACAGAAATCCCGAGAAAAGAGAGCCAGGAAAGACAGTGGGCACAGTAGTTCTGAGTGGTGAGGAGCCAGGGCCAGGAGATGATGTCAGAAAGGCAGGCAGGACCCCAAGCTTGTAGACCTCCAGTCGGCTCTGGAAGAGATGATCAGAGCCCTTCCAGAAGTAAAGGGTGGGGTGACCTCCCATTGCTGGTTGGTCCCTTAAGAGCAGTTTGATAGCCCTGGCTGGTGGCACAGTGGATAAGGAGCCAGCCTGAGAACCCAAAGGTCTCTGGTTCAATTCCCCAGCCAGGGCAACATAACCAGGTTGCAAGCCAGGTTGCAAGCCAGGTCTCCAGCCAGGTCCGTAGCTGGAGGCAGGTGAAAGGCAACCATGCATTGATGTCTCTCTCCCTCTCTCCCTTCCCCTCTCTCTAAAAATAATAAAATAAAATCTTTTTAAAAGCCGTTTGAATAAGAATGGCCTTCAGGCCTTGCCACACCAGCCTTCTCTGGGTACAGATGGGCTGGCTGAGACCCAGAGAGGAAAAGTGACCCTCTTCCTGAGGTCACCATGGGATGTGGTGGGAGTGGTCCCTGTCCCTAAACCACCCACCAGTTTTTCACCAGTAGGCCCTCACAGCCCTCTGAATTAAGGCAGACATTTATTAATCATTTACTGTTTGCTAAGAAAGTGACATTCCTTGCCTGTTTTGACAGGAGAAGGGTGAGTATCAAGGACTTGGTGAACGATCATTCAGATCTGGATTCTTTATAATTGACCCTTGCCAGGTGACCACCCCCCTGTTTACTCATAAAATGGGGCTAGTACTACAGGTGTCCCCTTTACCTGTGGGCATATGTTCCAAGACCCCCAGTGCCTGCCTGAAACTCTGGATAGTACTAAACACCTATGTTTAAGTTGAATCTATAATTTAGGTGCAGTAAGAAATTAATAACAATAACTAATAATAAAGGAGGACAGTTATAACAATATACTGTTATAAAAGCTATGTGGAGGTAGTCTTTCTTTCAAAATATCTTATTGTGCTGGACCTTTCCATTAAAGGAAGCATTTTATGGCTACTCTTTGGCAAATCTGAATTGCCAGGATTACCCCTGTTGCGATTTGGGGCCATTATTAAGTCAAATAAGGGCTGTTTGAACACAAGGGCGGTGATACCTCTATCAGCCACCTGATAACTGAGCTGACTACTAAGTGGCTACTGGGCAGGTAGCGTCGACAGCATGGATACATTGGACAAAGGGACTCATGATCTGGGCAGGATGGAACAGGCCAGCACAAGACCTCATCATGCTACTCAGAATGGTATCCAATGTAAAACTTATGAATTGTCTGTTTCTGGAATTTTCTAATTAATGTTTTCGGTCTGCAGATAACCCCAGGTAACTGAAATCTTGGAAGACAAAACCATGGGTAAGGGGAGACGGCTATAATGTTTTCTGGCCTAAAGAACTATTGAGGATTCAATGAGCTATGATGCCAGCAACTTTCTGCAGTGCTTGGCAAAATGGGAATGCTTAACTGCGCATTTTGTTTTCACTTAAATTATTCGTGGACCCTGGAACCTATGAATGGGTTAATCATGGTTCTTGTGTCAAGCACTCTCATCAGTGGTCCCTTTTGTCTATTATTAAAAGCCAATATTAAATACCTATGAACTGTTACCCAGTACCAGGCCTAGAATATTGACTAACTGGCATCTTCCTTTAGACTCCTCCATCCCTCTCCCACACACCCTCCTTCATGTGGGGTAACCAGTCCTGAGTCTGGGGTTTCTCATTCTCTTGCCTTTTTAAATCAGTATCAAGTTTTTAACATGTTATTTATATTTTTATCTGTGTTATTGTCACAACAATACGCCATATATATGTATCTAGAAAATTTGTATTAATATTAGTATCACATATATCTCTGGAGTTTCTCCTTCCCTTTGCCTTTTTTGATTGGTATTTAAAATTATATAAGTGGAAAAGTTTATTTATATTTATATGAAAGGTTTTTGAAAGGTTATCATGCACAATCCCTGGAGACTTCTTTTCACTCAAACCTGTATTCTTGAGATTCATTAATATTGTTGTATGGAACTATAATTCTTTTTTATTGCTGTATAATATTCCACTGGGTCACTGTTCCACCATTTTTTGAAAACTATTATTCTTTTTAAGATTTTATTTATTATTTTTAGAGAGAGGGGAAGGGAGAGAGGCAGAGAGGGAGAGACATCAATATATGGTTGCCTTTCATCTGCCTCCAGCTGGTTATTGTGCCCTGGCTGGGAATCGAACCAGCAACCTTTGGGTTCACAGACTGGCACCTTATCCACTGTGCCACCAACCAGGGCTGTTCCACCATTTTTATTTACTCAGTTTTTTGTTAATAGCATTTGGGTTATTATCAGGTTTTGCTAATGTGGAAAAAAATCAACGAATATTCATGTACATGTGTTCTAATGCGTAGATTTAGGGATTGTCTCTTGATATATACTTAATAGTGGAATTGTTCGGTCTTAGGGTCTAAGAAAATTTGTTCAGTATAATAAAATAAGAGCCAACTTTTCCATAATGGTTGTATCAGTTTACACTTCCTTCAGTAATATGTAAGAAGTCCTACTCTGCATCTTCTGCAATACACAGTATTGTCAGATTTCTTAATTTTTCCCATCTGAATAAGTAGAATGAATTCTCATTGCAGATTTGATTTGCAATTCCCTTATCACCAAGGAGGGTGAATATGTTTGTACAAGTATGTGCGTGAATCCTCTCCTGGGAATGGCTTTCACCCCTTTTTAATTTATTTATTATTTATTATTTATTTAAGATTTTATTTATTATTTCTAGAGAGAGAGGAAGGGAGAGAGACATCAATGTATGGTTGCCTTTCCCCTGCCTCCAGCTACAGACCTGGCTGGAGACCTGGCTTGCAACCTGGTTATGTGCCCTGGCTGGGTCACCCTTTTTATATATGTCCATTTTGGAGAAGTCTTTTCTTATTAATTTGTAATAGTTCTTTATATTCCTGTCTCATCATGTTTGGAAATGAAAATTCTAAAATGTAATATATTCTAATTTAACAATCTTTTATTTAATAGTTAGTGCTTTCGGGTCCTGTTTAAGAAAATGTGCCTCATTCTGAGGTTGAAAGCTTTTCACCTACAGATTCTACTAAATGTTTAGAGTGCCCCCCCAACCCCACAGTTAAGACCTTAATTCATAGAGGAAGGTAGATATTCAATTCAGTTATTTTCCACCTAGATACCCATGTTTTCTAGTTGTCTTTGTTGCTGATGTGTACAACTGCAGTAGGTCTTTTTGCATTTCGATCTTATCAAGCTAATTTGCTAAATTCTTTTTCCAATTATTTATCTGTGATTCTATGTAGACAATCAGTGACATGTAATGATAGTTTTCTTTTGTGTTTTTTAGTCTTTATGCTTTTAACCCCCCCCCCCCCTTATCTTACTGAACTGTCTAGGACTGCCAGTACAATCTTAGATTAAAATAGTAGTATTAAGGCCTTGACTGGTGTGGTGCCGTGGGCTGGGTGTTGTCCCTTGAACCCAAAGATCGCCAGTTTGATTCCTGGTCAGGGCAGATGCCTGGGTTGTGGGCCAGGTTCCTCAGTGGGGGTGCGCAAGAGGCAACCCATCAATGTTTCTCTTCCTCCCTCCCTTCCCCTCTCACTAAAAAATAAAGTCTTTTTTTTTAAACTTTTAAAAATAGTAGTACTAAGTATCTTTGCCTTGTTTTCTGTTTTAGAGAGAATGTTCTAAAGTTTCCCACTTAGAACATGTATGTTGCAGATTTTTTATAAAATGCTTCTTCTCTCTCTCTTTTTTTTTTTTTTCTGGTTAAGAAAGCTCTTTTCTTTTTTCTTTTTTTTTTAATTTTTAAATTTTATTGTTGTTGTTTTACATCCATCAGAAAGCTCTTTTCTATTCATAGCTTACTGAGAGGTTTTAAAAAATAATAATTTGTATTTAATTGTATTACATGTTTTCAAAAAGTGTTTTGAGCTGATTATACGTGTTTTCTCTTGTAATCTGTTAATGATTTATAGGTTTTCTAATATTAAACCATTCTTGTATTACTAGAATAAACCTATCTTTTTCATTATATAATGAAAAAAAATTTCCTCAGGCGAGTATTTAAAAAACAAACAAAAAAACTTCACCTAAGAATACATTTATGGATTTTAGAGAGGAGAGAGAGGTGAGGGGAGAGAGAAACATTGATGTGATTGGTTACCTCCCGTATCTGCCCCGTCCGAAGATCAAACCTGAAAGCCTTTTTGGTGTACCAGGTAATGCTCCAACCAACTGACCCACCCAGCCAGGGAAGCTCTAAGTAATTTTAGATTTCTACTATGACTTTTCTTTGATCCATGGGTTTCTTAGGGATGTTAATCTTTACGTAGATGGTGATTTGTTTGTACTTTAAAAACAACTTAATCCGTACTATGGTCACAGAATGTAGACCATGTGAAAACCTGTTATTTAAAATGTGAGACTTGGGTTGATGGTTAATTTTTAAAAGGTCTGAGTGTACCTGAAAAGGATGTATGTGTATGTACTCTGTCTCTATCATCCTACATTTTTATTTCGCTTTATCTTGATTTTTCTGTTTTATTTTTAATGTTTATTACCTTTTTAAAAATGTTAGCTAAAGCCCTGGCTGGTGGCACAGTGAATAAGGCACTGACCTGCAAACCCAAAAATTGCTGGTTCAGTTCCCAGTCAGGGCACGTAACCAGGTTGCAAGGCCTCCAGCCAGGTCTGTAGCTGAAGGCAGGTGAAAGGCAACTGCACATTGGTGTTTCTCTCCCTCTCTGCCTCTCTCCTTTCTCCTCTCTGAAAATAAAATAACAAATAAGATCTTTAAAATATATATTAGCTAGAGCTTTTCCCCACAAAAACAAAATTATCATTTTCTCAGGCCTCTTGGTCTCCCTCTTCCTTTCCCACCTTTATTCTTCATCAATATGCCCTTCAGCCCACTTAACATCATTGTTAAAATTGTCTGGAACTTTTAGTTCTTGAGTTATTGTGGATACATGTTCTTCTTGTTCTTTTCTTTGATCTGCGTTGTCTTTAATATCATTTGTGGAATTTATTTCTGTTACTTAAGCAGTTACTTCCAAAATTGTCTTTTGATGGGAGAGGAGTCTCTTTTCGTACAAATGTGAGCCCTTGAATGTTGTGATTTTTATTAACCATTAACATTTGAATGACAGTTTAGCTGGATATAAAATTCTCAGTTCAAATTTTCCTTTGGTGCTGTAGTCGATTTAGTTTGATACTTATGCCTTTGTAAGTGATCTGTTTTCCTCTAAACTTTTAGGATGTTTTTGATGTCTTAATTGTGCATTATTTTTCCCATTTTTCCTTTTTAGTATATTGGGGGTCCTTTCAAATTGAGAACGTTCATCCTTTTTTTACTTCCAAAGTTATTTTTATTATGTCTTCAAATATTTTCTCCCTTGATTTCTTTTCCTCTCCAGTGGGTATGAAATGGCTTCATTTTTCATTCACCTGACAATAATGATGTACACCTTTCCATTAACTATCGGTCGTTTGTATGTTTTCTTTTTTTCTTTTTCTTTTTTTTAATTTTATCATTGTTGTATTACATCCATCCCCTTTTTGCTCCCCTCTGTCCCCCTCCCCACCCACCCATTCCCCCTAAAGTCAATCCCTCCTGTTGTCCATGTCCATAGTTCCTTTATACTAGGTTCTTGTCTAAGCTGCTCCCCTTTCTTGCCTCTGCCTCCCCACTCCCCCCTCCCCCCAACCCCTTTTCCCCTGACCACCGAAGGCCTATTCCTTGTATTCATATACTTGGTTCTGTTTTGCTTGTTGTTAGTTTTGCTCATTATTGTCCCGTAATGGGTGAGATCATATGATATTTGTCCTTCACTGACTGGCTTATTTCACTAAGCATAATACTCTCCAGGTCCATCCATGTTGTTGCAAAGGGTACAAGTTCCTTCTTTCTTTCTGCTATATAGAATTCCATTGTGTAAATGTACCAAAGTTTTTTGATCCAATCATCCACTGTTGGGCACTTAGGCTGTTTCCAGCACTTGGCTATTGTAAATAGTGTCGCTATGAACATAGGTGTGCATAGGTGCTTATGAATTGGTGTTTCAAGATTCTTTGGGTGTAGTCCAAGTAGTGGAATTGCTGGATCAAAAGGCAGTTCCATTTTTAGTTTTTGTATGTTTTCTTTTTGAAGTGACTCTTTTGCCCATCGTGTTTTTGGGGGGTGGATTGTGAGTCATTTTACCATCCACTTAGAAGTTCTATATTATCCGTTTAGAAGGTCTTTATCAGCTATATGTAATATGCATTTTCATTTTTGTTATGTCTTATCTATTCAATTTATTTATTTTTTAACTTCTCACTTGAGGATGTGGTCATTGTTTTTTACAGAAAGAGGAAGGAAAAGAGAGAGAGAAACATCAGTGAGAGAGAGAAACAATTGATTACCTCTCATACATGCCCCTACTGGGCATTGAACCCGCATCCTTTTGGTATATGGGACAACACTCCAACCAGCTAGGTCACCCAGCCAGGGCATTATTCAATTCCATTTTTTTTTTTTTTAATTATTTATTTTTAGAAGGAGGGAGTCCTGGCTGGTGGCACAGTGAATAAAGTGCCAGCCTGTGAACCCAAAGGTCACTGGTTTGATTCCCCAGCCAGGGCACTTAACCAGATTGCAAGCCAGGTCTCCAGCCAGGTCTGTAGCTGGAGGCAGATGAAAGGCAACCATACATTGATGACTCTCTCCCTCTTCTGCCTCTCTCCCTTCCCCTCTCTCTAAAAATAACAAATAAAATCTTTTAAAAAAATAAAAAGAGAGAGGAAGGGAGGGAGAAAGAGAAGCAAAGAAACATTGATGACCCAGGCATGTGCCCTGACTGAGAATCAAACCCACAACCTTTTGGTTTGCAGGCTGGCCCTCAATCCACCGAGCCACACCAGCCAGGGCTGATGTTTTAATTTTTAATTGGTGTTTTACCATTTCTTTCATATTATCTGTTTCTTAATCCTTCTTGGCTTCCTCCTGGAAGTGTTCTTCCATCTGAGATCCCAGTTCCCTAGTCCATTCCTTAATTGCCCCATCCATTCTACCGATTGTTTGTGGTTTCAACTGGTTTTTCATATAGGATATTTTCATTTGGGTCCTTTAGTACTTTCATGTTCTATTTTGTGTCACTAATATCTTTGCTTATTTCTTTTGTGTGTTTCTAATGCTTAGTTAAAATTCTCAGTCCATGTGTTGAATATGACTATTTCCAGTGATATCTCTAATCAATCTGTTTCTTATGAAGCCATTGCATGCCTTGGGTTTCCAGTTTTTTAACTCAAGAGTGCATTTCCTAGGGGTCTTCAGCTATTCTCTCTGACGCTGGTAAGAATTCAGCACTGAAATTCAGCTGAATTTCAGTCAGCACTGAATCCAAGGAGATAACAGTCCCAGAGTAGAGACCCGCCCCTCTGTCACCAGAAACACCTTCCTCACCAGGTTTGGCATCACCACATCCCCAACCTGTCAAGCAACTAACTCCACAGGGCTAGGCTTGACATTCAGCACCTGGCATGAAGCAACCAGGGGTGGGGTCAGTCAGAATCCACCAGGCTGGAGGTCTGGAAGGGCGGAGGTGGCAGAGCAACTGTGGAGGCTTATTTTTATTCCTGCAACTCCAAATCACCTGCTGCACTGCCCCGAAGTTACTCTTGGAGGACACTTATGCTATCTGCCTGGACCTCTGATGTCCGAGTGACAGCCGGTGTATGAGGGAGAGGGGCAGCGGGAGAGGTTACTGGGGAATATGTGATGCAAAGAGGCAAGAGATCAACCCCTGGATTTTCTCCTACCATCCTCCCCGCCATCCTCGAGGCTGCTCTCTGGTGGCAGCACCCCTCCCACTCGACACACACCAGTTGAAAAACCCCTTGCGTCTCCCTGGGAAGGTCTGTTTTTCCCATGATTTCCTAGGTTTGGTGACATTGTGCTCTATTACTACCCGGGTTGATTTGGGGAAGAGGGCCCAGGAGCCATATCCATTCCCCTTCTCTTACTGTTAGTTTTAGGGCGAGTATGTTTGACCTCCACCGCCCCATCAGCCACAGCACAGTGGCTTCAGAAGAGAACATGCAAACTGATTAGAGATACCACTGCAGGGTTAGAACTGAGGGACCAAGAATTTTAAATAAGCGTTAGAAACGTGCAAGAGAACTAAGGAAAGATTGTGGTAACATAAGACGATAATAAAGTGGTTCAAAACAAAACAAAACAGGTAGAGCTATTCAGCATGAAAACCAGCCTCGCCCTGGCTAGTGGCTCAGTGAATAAGGTGCCGGCCTGTGAACCAAAGGTTGCTGGTTCGATTCCCAGCCAGGGCGCATAACTAGGTTGCAAGCCAGGCCTCCAGCCAGGTCTCCATAGCTGGAGGCAGGTGAAAGGCAACCATACATTGATGCTTCTCTCCCTCTCTGCCTCCCCTCTTCCCCTCTCCCTGGAAATAAATAAAATTAAAAAAGAAAGAAAAACCAGCCTCATCCTCTGTTCGCCCAGGCTCCAACCTTTGCAGACACCTCACAGCTCACTATTCCCAGAAAAGAGACCTCTGTGGCCTCCAGACCTTTGCATGGGCAGTTCCCTCTGCTTAGATCACCTTTCCTCTACTTCCGCTGGAAAAATTCTTGTGTATCCTCAAGACTCCTTTCCTGATGGCCCCTCCTTGTCCTGATTCTTCAATGAACTGACTGTGACTTTGGACAGGTCACACTACCTCTCTGGACCTCAGGCTCCTGCTGGGGGCAAAAAGAGAGAGTGTTGGCTAGGGCTAGATTATTCCTGGAGTCCCTATTAGTGCTGACAAGCTGGAGGGTGGTTAAGAACAAAGGTTCCGGAGTGGGACTGGCCATGATCCCCTCCTGGGTCAGCACTTAATCACTGTTTCGATGAGCAGTCGTTTCAACTCATGAAGCCTCAACTTACTAAGCCTAGCATAAAGGTTAAGAGCCTGGACTTTGGAGTTGGACAGTTTAGGTTCATAATCCCTGCCACTTGCCTGCTGTGTGACTGTAGGCAAGTGACTTAACGTCTCTGTGCTCTTTTTCCTTCTGCAAAATTGGATAGCTACTAGCAGTGCCTACCTCAGAGTGTAGGAGCGCCATGAATGCAGCTATTGTTCTGCTGCTGGTGGTTGTTCACCATTATACAGACTTCGCCATTCAGTTCAACAAATTCTTGATGTTTGTCTGCCAGGCTCCGCTAAGTGTTTTCTCAATACACTGTCTATTAAATTTTATCTCTTGACAGATACTCTTCATTGCCTTTTATCTTTGTAACAACCTTGCAAGATAGGGATGACTAGTTGTGTTTTTGCAAGTAAGGAACCTGCAGCCCCAGGCGTAAGGTCACTTTCAAAGCTGCACAGCCAAGACTTAACCCATGACCACCTCCTCCATGGCCTGGGTCTTTCTACTACGCTGCAGTATTCAGAAGGATGGGACTGGCGTTCGGGGATTACTGAACAAATTCAGATGGGAAAGCTCAGTGAGGAGCGCCCTACCCCCTTACATGGGTACTCCAGCTGCCTGCCCGCCCTGAGCAGACACAAGAGTCTATTGTAGGTTTCATGCAAATGTGGGTTTATGGAAGAGGCTGAACAAGAGACTCATAGGACCTGGGATAGGGAACCAAAGGGGCCCTGGGAGAAGGAGGAGAACTCTTGGAGAACGTGGAATCAGCAAAGAGGAGGATCGAGTTTCAACAAGCCTGGAGCTGGAGAGAGATGCCTGTGAAAGCAAGTGTGGGTCTTGCCAAGAGGCTGGCCGTTCCCGTGGGCAGCCCTGGGGCTGAACCCCAGCCCTGCCATGACTCCTGAGGGTCTGGGGACACGGCTTCACCTCTGAGAGCCTCTGCTTCCTCATCTGCCACAGGGTACCCAGTACCGTTTGATGCCGTTCGGGGAGAGGGCACGTGGGAGACGGGTGGCCCTGTGCCATCACCTGTTCCCCAGCTGGTTGGGTTGGCAGACACAGGCTTGAGAGTTAATCCTGGAACATGAGTTTCCCTACCTGCAACGTGGGAATCACATTCTCAGCTGCAGGGGATTACGGCAAAGCTACAACGGGGTGATTTTTTGGCCTCTCTACTTAAAACTAAACCACACCTCTCCTCTGCGTCCTCCTCCCTGCCTTCTTTTTCTTCAAACTTACCACCACCTGGCATTCTATTGCTTTTTTTCCTTCTTATCTGCTCTCCCCACCAGCAAGAATTGGGCTGTTTCGTTCAGTGCCTAGAACAGCCCCTGCCATACAGTAGGTGCTCAATAAACTGGTCAAACCCATGTTGCTGGAATAACATGTAAGGAAGGCCTTGGTACATACGGAATATTGAGTCATTGTCAGCTGGATCTCATAGATGGAAGGGAGAGGCATGAGAGAGGCCAGGCCAGGTCACTTGGGGTACTAAGAGCTGCCCATGAAAGCATTTGGGGCCTGCATTTCAGGGTAGTGCCTGATCCCTCTCTGGCCATGGTCTGAAGAAGGTGAGCCCTGTAGGAGTGAGAGTAAGGCGAGATGGGCTCGGGCATTGGGACTTCTCAAGGAGCCAAGACCCGTGGGCAAACAGCAAGTCCATGATCCTAGGCTTTCCTCTTTACTTTGGCGTTTGGCCCCTAAGTGAAACAAACTATCTCAAAGAAGTGGCCGGTGCCATCCCTGTCACCCCTAAGGCTAAGAGAAAAGCACTGGATTTGGAGGCAAATAGCTGCAGGGACATGGCCTGGCTCTGCCTTTCTTTATGGGGTGGGGTGGGGGGCTTGGGCAAGTCACTTCACCTCTCTGAGCTGTTTCCTTCTGTGTGAAATGGGTGGAGAAGTATGCCCCATGCGCTGACCTCCTAGGCCTTTTGTGTAAAACCCTGTAAAAGTGTGTATCATGACCTATCATCACCAGATGGAAGCACTTAGAAGGCAGAGCTCGAACCGGCAGCCAATAGCGCACAGGGCCAGGCGCACAGTCAGCGCTTGGAACTTAGTGTTCAGAATTGTTTAAATTCAACTGACAGTAACCTATTGTGAGCGGAGGGGCCGAGGCGTACACAGAGTAGGGAAGTTAGGCAAGTCCCATCCAAAGACCTCCTATACTTCTACAAGTTTATAGATTCCCAGAAGAAAACCTAACCTGGACTCATTTTACAATGCACTTGAACTTACTGACCCATCATGAGCTTGTTTGCAAGATTTGGTCTCTGGTAGGAAGAGCTAGCTGAGTAGGACATGATGTGTTTGCTTACAATGGCTGAGAAAAACTGGAATGGAGCCCTGAGGTCAGATTCTGTGATCCGAGCAACTGAAAGTCCAAGGCAAACTATGTGGGGAATTAATTAGCTCATGTAACTATGATTACATTATGAGCTCAGAGGGGGGCTTCAGGTCTGGCTACACCCAGGGGCTCCAACAATGTCACCGGAGACTCAGATTCTCTGCTTCACTCTAGTCAACCTTCTGAGGGGTCCCTGCACTGTCAGCCTCCTCATACTGCTGTTTCCACCTCTCAACCTAACACCCAGGTGGAGGAAGTCTTCCAGCCTGGAGTTGCTGAGGTTGAAGAGTCACTTCCCAAAGGAAACTTTGTCTTATTCTTAGGAAGGAGGAACGGATTCTGAGTGGCCAAACATTACAGCAAATCTCTACTGCGGTCATCGGAAAAGGAGCAATGGAAAGCCATAGGAGTATCTGCCTAGAACATTACAGTGTGCCCAGTTCCTCCAGATGAGGACACAGCCCTTGAGTATTCAGCCTCTCTGTGCAGAATTAGAAACCCGGAGGGGCTGGCCTGGTAGGTCACGGGCCAGTGTGACTGTAGCCCCCTCCCTTTATGGAAGCAGTGCTTTGTCCAGATGGGAAAGACCCCAAGGAGGCTGCAATAATGTGAAAGCCCAGGACGAGCTGGTCCAGGATGGAGGGAACAGCATAACCTGAGGACGGGTCATGAGGCAGCGCTGAGCACACACAATGGGAGTTCTGCAGTGCTCACTGACAAGGCCGCAGTGTACACACACACACACACACACACACACACACACATACTCACTCAGTGGGGGAGTGAAGTCACCTGCCACGCTGACACAGGCCTCCTGTATCAGAGGTGGTCAGGACATCGGGTCTTGCATCTGGATAGAAGTTGGCATATGACCGAATGTAAGGCCAGACAGGCCTGGTGGCCTGGGTCCTAGCGCTCTCCCACGCTGTTTCTGTGTGACCGTCCACCTCCCTCCCCCTTTCTAAGCCTTTGTTTTCTCTTTTGACCCTGAGCTGATAATTGCCACCTCACTGGGTTCTTGAAAACTGAGCAAAATCTCCAGGCAACATAGGTGCCGCATTAAGACTTTTCCCCTTTCCCTCTTTATAGTGTCCTGTTAATAGCTGTGCATCCTTGGCCAAGTTACTTAACTTCTCTGTACAGTGGAAGCAATGACAGCATTTCCTACGTAGTGTTGTGGTGAGGATTAGACTAATATGTGTAAAACATTTAGAACAGTACCTGGTGCACTTGTTATTACTATTACTACTAGCTAGCACTTATTGAATGTTTCATACATGCCAAACCCAGGGCCTTTATGTCATTGTTTGTTACTGAATTCTCCGTCTTACAATAGCCCAGTGACATATGCACTCACCATGATAATCCCCATTGGGCAGTGAGAAAACTGAGGCCCTGGAAGGTAAAGTGACGTGCCCAAGGGGAAGAAGCCAGCAAGCAAGGAAGTCTCTTGTCTCTGCCAAGTTGTGCGCCCTTGACTCCCTGTCTGGGGGTTGGGACATAGTCCTTGTCCTGCTTCCCTCCAGGGTCACTGAGAAGATCAAATGCAATATCGGCCAGGAGCCTTCGCCAGTTAGCTGGAAGCTTCCCTGGGACTGTAAGGAACATTGTTGTCCATGGGCCCAGCTGTAGCAAGTGCTATCTCGGGGAACATCAGTGTGCTCCCCACTCTGACGCAAGCTGGGTGTTCACAAGCCCTGTATATGCCACCCTGGGATGCTGCTTATGTTGGCCACCACCTAACTAGTTACAAGTTCATGGCTCATTTCCACACAGCCCAGAGCTGCTCCACCTCCTCTCCTAGGGCCTGTGCGGTGGACAGAGGCTTCCCCTTATAGGGCAGGGCTGCCCAGGTGCATGGGGGGCATCAGGGACTAGAAGCAGGGAGAGCCAGGGTGTCCAGTGTCTCGATCCAGGCCAGCTGAAGTAGAGGACTGTGGGGGAGGAGGGGTGTGTCCAGGGTGATCTGTCTGGCCGGGAGTGGAGCCCTTCCCTCTCCCCACTGCAAGTCCCAGGTGGTTGCTGATGCAGGGCAGGCCACGGGTGTGGTGTGCAGCTCGGGCACTTGGACTCAGTCATTTCTAGATGTGGTTTGAGGCCACGCCCTCACCGTATGGCCTTGGGTAAGTCACCTCACCTCTTTTTCGTAAAGTAGGGAATAAGGAGAAGGCCTCTCTCTGGCGGCTGTGATGCACAGCAAATGAAATGGCATTTGGGGAGAAGGCGCCGTGAGTTTGAGTCAAATTGTAGCTGCAGGCAAGCCATTCATCTACAAAACTACGGAATGTCCACTTTGTGGAAGGAATAGGGGTGGTTCCTTTCTGGTCTTGCCTGCTGCTTTAGGAGTTTACACTTTTTCTCTGGGAAAGAGAAATATCCATAAGTAGCATTCAAGTATGGCTTAGTTACTTCCTGGCTGTGTCATCTTGGGCAAGCTACTTAACCTCTCTGTGCCTCTGTTTTTGTAAAATGGGGATACTCTTACTTACTTCATAAGTCGTTGTGGGATTGAGTTAACATATAGGTAAGGTGGTTAGAACAATGCCTGGCAACGTAGTAAAGTCTATGGAAAGATTTGCTATTATTAAGGATACAAAGGCAAGTAAGTGAAATGAGGATTTTTCTAGAATAGTCTCTTCAGTTGGCACAAATCAATGTCTAGGATCTCAAGACAGTGGCACCCACACTGTGTCTCATAGGCCGCCTTGCTGCCCCCAGCAAGGTTAATGGGAGGCCTATCCTGACCATCGACGTGCTGTGCTGTGTGACCCTGGGGAGGCCATGTACCCTCTCTGTGCCTTCCTAATTGTGGAGTGTGAAAGCGAGGACGGGAGAGCTACATCTGGTACCAGAAGGGGTCCTGCTCTGGGGCTGCTGAGTGAAGGATCGGAGTATGGCCGGGTCAGGGTGGGGGTTGACCGACATCTTTAAGACACACAGTTATGTGCTCCACCCCCAGCCCACTCAGCTGCCAGGCTTGGCCCAGAGCAGGCTGGCCTGGGACAGAACATATACTCTCTGTGGGATGATGGAAGCCTGTGTGCCCATCCATAGAGCAGCCACCCATGACCCTCCTCTGCGTGGGTGCTCCAGCCACCCTAGGCCTCAGGCACGTGTCCCTGGGCGCTGCTGTCCCCTCCCCTGCCTCCTTGCGGCCAGCTCTCCTTCCACCAGTGGAATATTTTCTGGCTCCAGTCCTCTGCCCTCAGAGCCAGTTTGTGGCATCAAGACTGTCCAGGTGCCCGAGGGAACCCCAGAAAATCTTGAACAGTGGAACCCAGACCCTTGGGGCTTCTGGTTCCAGCTCTGCTGTGTGGCCTTGGCAAGTGGCAAACCACGTGAGTGTCAGCATCCTCACCCGTGAGATGGGCTGTCAGTGAGGCTTCTGAATGAGATGGGCGTGCAAAGGGCTGCTGTTGACCAGGTTGAGCTAAGGGGGCAAAGCCCTCTGGGGCCGGTCCAGGCTGCCTCTCTGTTCCCTGTCACCCAGTGTTGGCTCACGCCTCTCCCTGACCTCGAAATCCTGCAGTGCTGCCCCCCACCCCCACCCCTGCCTTCGCACATTTGCCTCCTGTCGGGATGTCCTTTCTCCCTGTTCCTCTCAACCCTCCCGGCCTGGCTATCTTCCCATCCCCTTCATGGAACCTTCTGGGCTGACCCTGGATGTTCTATCTCTCCTTCAGGAGGAAAGAAAACATCAGACTGACTCCCTGGTGGGCTGTTCACCCCTCTCGAGTCTGTGTGTGTCAGACAGACAGACAGCCGTACAGATCTGGTTCTCTCAGGAAACACAAAGACCCCTTTACTGTCAGGGCTGGAACCTCCACCCCTTTCATGAAGTACCCCCTACTGAAATGGAGGTGCACAGCAGGCAGGAGAGCTTCTGGTTTCTAGTCTCGAAAGACCTCGAGGGCCTTCCAGGTGAGCAGGTCAGCTAATGGCTCCCAGCCGAGGGGACGGAGAAGAGTCTCTATTCTCAGCCCCGACCCCTCACCTGCCCCCCTCGCCCATCAGTCCACCCTCCCCACCCCGTAATTGTAGGTGCTGGCCAGCATTCGCTGAACACCACCCCTATCCTGGACCTGGGCTCTGCTTGAAGCCTTTCCATGTGTGAACTCGTGTCACCCTTACATCGCCCTAGGGCTTTTGTTAGTCTCCCACTTTGCAGGTGAAAAGCCTGAGGCACGAAGGTGTGGGGCCACTGGCTCTGAAATACCCAGCTTGACTGGCAGAAACAGGATCTGAACCAGGAGTCCTGGCTCCAGAGCTCACTCTTAATGCCTCTGAGTGGCTTCTGCAGCCAGTCACCATTGACCTTGCCACTGTCCCACCCACTTACCGACCTTCCCCACCCGGCCTGCCGGGTGCCAGGCTCTGCCAGCGCAGGGGCTGCCTGCAGAGCAAGATCCCTGCTCTCTAGGAGCTCACCCCAGGCTGAGGAGATGACACAAAGACACACATAAGTTCCACGGGATCTTGTGCACCCACCTGGGGTTCTGGGAGCTTGGAGAGGAGCTGTAATTGCCAGCTAGGCTGGGGCGGGTGGGGCAGTCCAACAGAAATGAGGTGGAGGTGAGGGGATGGCAGTGGGACTTCATCGGATGAACAGCAGGGAACATTCCAGACCAGAGAGCTCAATGTACAGAGGTATCGCGTCTGGAGGTGCTCGGGAGGCAGCTGGCATCTCATCAGAGCCTTAAACACAAAAGGGCTTGGAAGCAGGGAGGCTGCCAACCAAGCCTTCCTGGACACTCCCATCTTTGCTTCCTATTGGGAGGCGATCAGCAGCTAGAGATCTCAGTTGTGCGCCATGTGCAGCACATGGCCCACTGCCCTCTGGGAAGTCCCCCCTCGGGTCTGACCTGCAACCCACTCTGACCACCACGCATTCCCTTCTGAGCTCTTGACTCAGAGGCTGCTTCATGGCAGCCGTAAATAATTCTGCCAGTGAACGGATCAAGTCCTGGCCAGCCAGGCTTGCCAGAGACACTGAGCTTGGCTGAGGGAGAGCTTTCACATCCCCTGTCCCTGCAGCTGAAACATTCCTGGGTTAGTCTTCAGCAGCACTCTCTCCCTGGGCAGTTGCTGCAGCCCAATTTGGTCTTTTAGGTCCCCCAACCCCCACCCCCCTCGAGAGCACAGGAGGCACTCGGCACTTCTCTACAACCACAGCTACTTGAAAGAGCCAAGAAAGCTCAGCTGAGGGCCCATAGGACTGGTTCCCACCTGGCTCCAGGCTGGTTCTGACTGTTCCCCATGTGTGTCTGTGAGGAGTAGAAGCTTGGAGATCAAGGGTAAGTCTTTCCTCTTCTTGGAGCCTCAGTCTTACCATCTGTGCAATGGGATCATCTCTAATGTACATCTCTAAGAATGCCTGGGAGATTCTTTTTTTTTTTTTTTTTTTTTAATTTTATTTATTATTTTTAGAGAGAAAGGAAGGGATACAGGGAGAGAGAGATATCAATGTGTGGTTGCCTATCACCTGCCTCCAGCTACAGACCTGGCTGGAGACCTGGCGTGCAACCTGGTTATGTTGCCCTGGCTGGGAATCGAACCAGCGACCTTTAGGTTCGCAGGCCAGCACCTTATCCACTGTGCCACCAGCCAGGGCTGGAGATTCTGATTGAGGAGGTACAGGGTGAGTGGAACAGGAATTTATTTCGGGGTTGTGTCTCTTTAATTTCTCTTCTCTCTCTCTCTCTTTTTTTTTAAAAGATTGTATTTAGCCCTGGGTGGTGGCACAGTGGATAAGGCGTCAGCCTGTGAACCCAAAAGTCGCTGGTTCGATTCCCCAGCCAGGGCACATAACCAGGTGGCAAGCCAGGTCTCCAGCCAGGTCCATAGCTGGAAACATTGATGTTTCTCTCCCTCTCTGCCTCTCTCCCTTCCCTTTCTCTAGAGATAATAAATAAAATCTTTAAAAAATCTAAAAAAAAGAAAGAAAGATTGTATTTATTTATTTTTAGAGAGAGGGGAAGAGAGAGGGAAAGAGAGGGAGAGAAACATCAATGTGTGGTTGCCTCTCATGCTCCCAGAACAGGGGACCTGGCCTGCAACCCGGGCATGTTTCCCGACGGGCAATCTCACCAGTGGCCTTTAGGTTTGCAGGATGACATCTAACCCACTGAGCCTCACCAGTCAGGGCTAATAGTCAAAAGTTTTTAGCTTTCATTAAACAAAAGGTACAGAGGGGAGAGGGCTATCAAGATCTAGAAGTCACATAACAAAAGGGAAGGCACACTGGTCAGGGCTAACTTCTCTTCTTCAATTCGAATAAATTACTCCATTTCACTAAACCTTCCCCCTCACCCCAACACTCCCTTAACTCAGTTCTTAACAGATCCTCACAACACCTAAAGACACAGGCAGGGTGGGGTTATTAGCCACCGGATGAGTTTTTACATGTAGTAGAAGTACTTTCAACTGCCTCCCAGGTCACTGTAAAGAACACTTCCATCACCCCAGAAAGTCCTGCCACGCCCTTTCCAGTCCACACCCTTTCCAGCTAACCCCTTGGGAACAACTTTGTCCCCAGTCACCCCAAGTGAGTGTTGTGCACTGATACATTTGGAGAAATCCGCTCACAAGATCCTCCCCAGCCCAGACATTCCACCATTGTGACCTCTGGATTGGAGGCTCTTTAACAAGTAACTGTCCCTCTGACCCCACAGCTGGGAAGCACAGGCAGGCGGGGGGTGGAGCTTCAGAGAGTGTCCCAGGCCCGAGAGCTGGGCGGGGTGGGGAGTGTCCTTGTGGTGGGGAGTGTCCTTGTGGTAGAGAGCCTGGAGCAGAGGCGGCTCCTTAGTAGATCCTGTGCGGGGCTTGGCTCAGCACCTTCTATCTGTGTGACCCTGGGTGACCTTCCCCACTTCCCACCCCACCCACCTCTTCCCTGGCTTCCATTCCCTCACCTGGAAAGAGGGACAACTTATGTATCTCTCCAGGGTAGTAAATGGGTGGTAAAAGGGAATTAAAATAAGGTCAGCTGTGCCATACTCAGCACACCCCGGGTGCTGTCCTGAATGGGAGATGGGTGCTCAGAGATGCAGGGACAGACCCAACATCACATGGCTGGGAAGTGATGGAGCTGGGGCCTGGACCAGGCTTGCTGGCTACAGGACACTTTACTGAACGACTTGGCCAAAGCCCCAGTTTCCCCATATGTCAAAGGGGCTAAGAAGTTCCAGCCTGCCTTAAAACGCTAGCATGCTGCGAGGATCCGATGCAACCTTAGTTAAGGGATTCTTGAGAAAGAAAGAAGTTCGATAGAGCAACGTGACTGGTCTACCTGTTTTCATGGTGGTCTTTCTGTGGTGAGGAGAAAGGACCTCCCTTGGCACCTTGAGGGCAAAAGCATCTCCCTGATCTTGGGATCTGAGGTGTCCCAGGAGGCAGGAAGCGTGATAGGGAGAGGCCTGGCCTCATTGGCACACCATTGGCTTTCCTTCCAGGCTGTGTGTGTGTCAAACAGCGTCACCTCTCGGAGCCTCAGTTTCTGAGTCTGTAAGATGGGAAACATGCTCCCCATCCTGGCTTCTTGAAATGTTGTCAGAACCCAAGTGAAAATGGAAAGTGGGGAGGGAGCACTTCAGAAGCGGAAGGGCTGCCACCTACCTCCAGCCGGTGTGCCATCCCCCAGGTGCCCACTGGCTTTGGGCCGACCCCTGGTGGAGACTTGGCTGAAGCATCGATGCTCCCCTGCGAGGCTGGCATTGTCCTGGTTCCCAGGCAAGGCAGCCCGGGGTTGGAGTCACAGCTGTGGAGGCCGGCAGATCTGGGTTCAAAGTTGGGCTCCACTATTGCACTTCTGAGCTTCTGTTTCCTACATCTGTAAATGAGGACACTAGGACCTAGCTCATATGGGACCTGGCACATAGCTGATGCTCAGTGAGAGTTCCCTGGCCCTGGTCACGTGGCTTAGTTGGTTGGAGCATTGTCCTATGAATTAGAGGTCTGGGGTTTGACTCCTAGTCAGGGCGCATACCCAGGTTGCAGGTTCAATCCCTACTCAGGGTGTGTATGAGAAAGTAACCAATCAATGTTTCTCTCTCACATTAATGTGCCCCCAAAAAGCAGTGAGAAAATCAAAGGTGAAAGTTAAAAAAGAATAAGAAGAACAGTGCTCCATAATCTGGACGTGGGATCACCCCTCTGGGTGGTTCAGTGCTGACTAGATTACTGGGGTGTACTGTCCTTGCTGCACTGGCGAGAAACTAGTCAGTGGGACCAACCAAGGGTTCCCTTCCTGCTGTTTTATCCCACAATGTGCCAGTATTGCTGGTATACAGTAGGTGCTTTTTCTATTCTGGCCAGTGAGAAATGCCCAAGGGAACAGAGGCCGTGTCTGCCCTCTTCCCTCTGAGTCCCTAGTACTTAGAACAGAACTGGGTAAACAGCAGGTGCTTGGTAAATGTTTGGGGGTGAAGAATAAAGGAACAGAAGTGAGTGAACAAGCACCAGGTGTGAAAGGATCAGGCTGGGGGACAGGGTGGGGGGGGGCTTCATCTCTCCTGGGCTAATCCCCAAAGATTGACCTGGGGATTAGCCAGGTCACTGGCTACTGACCCAGGGCTTTAGAGTGAGCACCCAAGGCTAGTGTGACCAGACGTGTACAGGGTGTGGAGGCCACTCCTAACAACCCTCTTCACCTCAAGATGGCCCTCCTGTCCCCTGCCCTGGACCTGGCTCTCACAGCAGTCCTCAGCGTCCTCCTCCTGGTGCTGGCCTTGGGCCTACTGTGCTTCTTCACCTGCCGCCTGGCCAGGCCGCTCAGGTAGGAGAGCTCACCTGGCCCGATTCCCTCTGCTGCCAGCCTTCCCGCCCATACTCCTTTAGCTTCTGTTTGCTCTTATGGGATGGGCAAAGGGCGGGCATAGCCCCTCTCCTTCTCCGTGGTTGAGGAAATGAGGCCCAGAGCAGTTGGGTCAGCCTGGGGTTGAATTGCACTTGGCTATGGACAAGCTTTGCTCAGTTTCTTTCTTTCTTTCTTTCTTTCTTTCTTTTTTTTAAAATTTTATTGTTGTTGTATTATATCCTCAGTTTCTTACACTGTAAAATGGGAGGCTAGCAACACTTGGGAGGATTCAGTGAGGTCATAGGTATAAACAGTTAGCACAGGGCTGGGTATAAGAGGGCCCAAGAAGTGGTAGTGATTTTTATCAGTTCTATTCTGTCATCCGTCCTGGACCTTTGAGACCCAGGCCAGGGCTGGCTTTTTGCCCAACTCCCAGGCTCCCATTCCTTCTGCCCAGGATGCTGATCCAGGGCCCAGGCCCTCAGCTCTCTCCCCTGCCAAGTAGCTGGTCCTGCTCCCCCGGCCAGAGGTAGAGCTGGCCAGGACGTCCGCACACTAGTCATGAATAATCAGGGCACGTAGCTGGGAGCCTGGCAGAGACGGTCCGTCTGGGAGGTGGGGTAACGGGGTTGACGCACACTCGATCCTCCATTCGGGGCTGGTAGAGCGTCGGCAGAGGGTGGTGGGTAGCCGGGGCCCCCGAAGCCCCAGACGGGGCCCCATAGAGCCCACCCCCCAGGGCTGCGGGACAGCAGGCTGGGAGCCTCTGAGTGAGGGGGGGAGGGGGGGCCGGCAGGGGAGTCTGGCTTCTGAAGAGTTTCCTAGATTCCCACCCCTCTCCTGTCCAAGCAACGGGAGATGGCACGTGTCAGTCTCCAGGACAAACCCATCTCAATGTCACATCCCTGGGGCCAGAATTCAGAACATTTCAGCCACTACCATGGGGTCTTTCATTCAGTCGGCGTTTACGGAGCCACTTCAGTGGGCGTGGGGTTACAGCTGGCTAAAACGGCCTGTACTGTCACCAAAGCCTTGTCTAGCAGAGAACAGAGACTCACAAATAAACAATCATTCAAGGCTGGGTGAGCCTTTAGCTCTCCTGGGGCCACTCTCCCCTTTTATATTTCCTTATTACTTGTTCATTTTGAACCCTAGATGCAGAGAGAGTTGAGTAAGTCAGAGCTCTCAGGGCAAGGTGTACAATCATGGGCTCAGTTCTTGTTTTATTTATCCATTTTCCCCTTCATCCCTGCACCCTACAACCAATCCCACCACTCGTGTCAATGTGTTTAACATGTCCTTGAATTTGCATGTGTCTTTGTAAATGATGCTGTTTTCTGTATGTGGGTGTGGCTTACATAACTGCATTTTATTCTTGGCATTCTTCCTGTATTTAAACTTCACCCATACTGCTGTTTGGCTGCTGCATAGATATTGCCACCACTGCCTTTATTAATTAATTCCCCTAGTTAAGCGTAGAGAGGTTGCTCCAAATCCTCATAAATCAGCGGTTTCTATAGGTTTTTAGTATTAAAGTCTTCATTATGTTAAAATAATTCTTTTTAATTCCTGGGTTTCTTAGGGCTTTTGTCATAAAGTTGCCTCTGCCCCCATTCCTTCCTCCTAGATAATCTCATCAAGTTTTATCAAGGCTTAAATATCACCTGTATGCCCAGGTTTCCCAAGTGTATAGACCTCCAGCCAAGACCTTTCTCTCAAATGCCAGATGCGTATATCCAGCTATCCACAGATGTCTTTACTTCTAAAAGACATTTCCGCTTCTACATATGCAAAACCACGTTCCTTATTTTCCCTGCCAAATCTACTCTATCTCTCACCTCAAAATGCCACCCCAACTGCTGAAAGACTGAATGCTTTTCCTCTATGATCAGGATCAAGGGATGTCTGTCTACTCTTGCCTCTCCAATTTAACATGGTGCTGTAAGTCCTTGACATTGCAATAAGGCAAGAAAAAGAAATAAAAGGCATACCAATTGGAAAGGAACTGCTAAAACTGTCCCTATCTGTCAATGACATGATTATCTACATAAAAGATGGCAAAGAACCCACAGATATACCCACAAAACTTCTAGAACTAATAATTGGGTTTAGCAAGGTCACAAGATACAAGGTCAAAACATAAAAATCAACTATTTCTTTGTACAGTGATAGTATAACAGCGAAATGGATTGGTATAAATCTAACAAAACACAGGCTCTGTATGCTGAAGACTAAAAATAATGAGATGCACAGAGAGGCGTACTGTATTCATGATTGAAAGACTGAACATTGCAAAGATGTACACCCTCCCCAAATTAGTCTACAGAGGAAATATGATACCAATCAAATGATAGTGATGGAGAACAGAGCTAGGGTTGCCAGGTTTAAGGACGGGATGGGTCAGTGGGTTGGAGGAAGACTTCTGTGACTACAATAAGACAGCATGAGAGAGTTTTTTGGAGTGGTGGAACCACCTGTATCCTGATTGCTGTGGAGGCCACACAAATATACACGTGTTAAACCTCAGAGTCTTTGTTCTATGGTTGGGGAGTCACCAGTGATCACCTCCTTGCTAAATCTGGACCCAGTAACTCTATAGTCAGGGTTACCTACTACCTGTTCTGCTACCTGCTTATCTATAATTTTAGGCAACTCACCTTTCCTCTCAGAGCCTTGGTTTTCTCACCTATGAAGAGATCAGAAGTCCTTCTCTGTCCACTGTATAGGTTATTGGTGAGACATCATGGGAAAGACTTTATACCCAATGAACTGTGTGCAGTACACAGGCCTTTTTCATTTTTTCTGTGTTCTTTATAGATTGTTTAAATAAGCTCTCAGGGAGTAGCATTTTTACATTGTGGAAGTAGAACGTACGTCCATAAAATGTCCGTATCGCAAATTGACAGCTTATTGGGCTTACAGAATGGACACACCCAGTTTGTCAGCATCCAGATCAATCAACAGAACACTCCCTCACAGCCCCCAGAGTAGCCTCTATCTTGTCTTCTAACCCCCTTGCTTAGTGTTTAGACTTTGTACCATGAGAATCCCACTCTATGCACTCCTAGGTCTGCTTCCTTCACTCAACCTCAGCTTCCCATGGTTCGCCAAGTTGTCTGGAAAGCTGTTGATCACTTGTTCTCATTGTTGCATAGATTTCCATCTTGTGAACCCACACCATGTATTTATTGTCCTGCTGAAGAAGGACACAGTTTTGAGGTCACTAGGAACATTCCTCTACATGTCTTTTGGTGGACTTGGAAGTAAACAGGTCTAAGGACATGTGTATAGTGTCAGTCCTGCAAGAAGCTGTCAGTTGTCCAAAATGGTTGGAGCAACCTATACCCCACCAGCAGTGTGGGGTCCCCTTGGAGTTCCATGTGCTTGCCAGCACTTGAACTTTTCTCTACACACAAAAGAAGGATTTGGAGTGGCTCTTTCCTTCCTCCTACCCTCCCCACTTAGAACACTGGCTTTCAACTAAGGTAAATAATTGCTATGTCAAGTACTGCCGTACAGACAAACAAGGCAAAGTCCCTGCTCTGAGAAGCTCCTGGTGTGGCAGGTAAGGTGGATCAGGACAGAATTACTACTACTTCTTTTTTTTTTTTTTTTTTAAGATTGTATTTATTATTATTTCCAGAGAGAGGGGAAGGGAGAGAGGCAGGGAGGGAGAGAAACATCAATATATGGTTGCCTTTCACCTGCCTCCAGCTATGAACCTGGCTGGAGACCTGGCTTGCAACCTGGTTATGTGCCCTGGCTGGGGAATTAGACCAGCAAACTTTGGGTTCGCAGGCCGGCACCTTATCCACTGTGCCACCAGCCAGGGGTAGAATTACTACTTCTGAAACGGGGAGCTGCATGCAGTGATTGAAATAGTGTGAAGCTCAGAGATAGCGTATTGGCATGAATGATCATCCTAGAGGTTACCTGACCTTAGTTTTAAACTGTTTGCTTTTTTTTTTTTTTTTTTTTTTTTTTAGTTTTTGAAATTGAGGGGTCAGGAAAGAGAAACAGAGGGAGAGAAGCATCAATGTGCAAGAGATACATCAGTTGGTTGTCTCTCACACACCCCCAACTGGGGGCCTGGCCTGCAACCCAGGCATGTGCCCTAGCTGGAAATTGAACCGGTGACCTTTGGGTCACAGGGTGGCACTCAATTCACTGAGCCACACCAGCCAGGGCTATTTTGAATAATATTTTAATGTATCTATATCGTACATCAATTTAAAAACAATTTAATGATGTTGAGACTTACTCTGGAAACATTTGGGTACTATGAAAGTAGAATTAAAAAATTAGACATCATTTGAAATGCTATCACTCAGAGCTGAGCACTTGCTGTGAGAGAGGGTATCCCCGCCCCCACCCCTGCCCCCCCACCCCCACTCCCCGCCCCACTGCCAAGCTGGGCGTTTAAGGAGCTGAGTGGATGAGGAAGAGGGTGGAAAAGCACAGGGCTGGGCAATGGATGGTGTATCTGATGAACACGGGGTATTTTGTGGGATGTGGCCTGGTGACCCCGTCTCTGGACCCTGGAATCCAGCGTGTACGTTTTTAAGGTTGAATCAAGATCACTTTTCCAGTGGTAGAGCACTTCCTTATCTATCATGCAGCGGCAGAGTGATGTGCATTCCTGCTGTTGGCCATGTGAAAAATAAGATAAACAGAATAACTCCAACGTGGAGTTGGAGCTGCCATACCCGAGGAACTGCTTGGCACTTGCTACTCCTCAAGTCTTTGGGATATTAAAACTGGGCCAAATAACCTTCGGACTAGCCCTAAATCAGCCTTGTAGCTAAACAACAGGTTCACCAAAAGAACAGGGAAGCAAAAAGTCTGACGAGGAACTTCTAATTGATCATTAAATGGCATTCTTTTGAATTATCACCTATGTTAGTTTATCTTCACCTATAGAAATTCCTTCCTTAGCTTATCTGCATCCTTAAGAAGTCCTTCCTTCTACTGATGTAATTATTCCCCTTGTCTTTATCATGCGCACTTCTTACCTTTAGCTCCTAATCTTCATGCTATTTGAGTTTCTGCCTGAATCAGTGCTTTCCAGAATTGCAATTCTTTTTGGATATCTTGAGATTAAAATAATAATAATAACAAGCCCTGGCTGGTAGCACAGTGGATAAGGCACCAGCCTGCGAACCCAAAGGTCGCTGGTTCGATTCCCAGCCAGGGCACATAACCAGGTTGTAAGCCAGGTCTCCAGCCAGGTCCTTAGCTGGAGGCAGGTGAAAGGCAACCATACATTGATGTTTCTCTCCCTCTCTGCCTCTCTCCCGTCCTCTATAAAAATAATAAATAAATAAAAATCTTTTAAAAAATGTTTTTAGGTTAACACTCGTAAGAAATGGAGTAATCATTTTTATCTTAGTTTTGGTGGAAATAATATTCCCTAGTGAAGCTCTTGCCATTTAAAATTCCTCATCTTCCAGGAACATTTATTTATATACAACAAAGTTAGCACGTTTCTCAGCTGCCAATAGGGTTATCTCTCGTGAACCTAGCGGGATAATCACATGTTAAAAACATCCTTATACCATGACACATGCTCAATTTTAGGCAATTTGGAAAACTCATAAAATAAAGTAAAAAAGAAGAATGAATGAATGAATGAATAATCATTCACAGTCCAACTGTCCAGAGAAAGCCAGTTAATATTTGGTGTGTTTCCTTCCATGCTTTTTTTTTTTTTTTTTTAAATTAGCAAGGTAACATCTCAACACAGAAGAATATTTGGGAAATGCAGAACTAATCATCAGAGTCATCTGTAATGTTACTATCCAGAAATGCCCATCCTTGTCAGTCTTTTCCTGTATGTCACCCCTATAGTTTTTATATATCACCATAAACAACAGGCTCCAGAAGAGCATGTAGCAAATGTAGGTGTCCGTCTTGAAAAGGATGGACTCCTTAGTTTGTCTCTAATGTTCTCAGGATGAAGGTAATTAAAAGCCTGAAGATGGGTGCTGTAGAACAGTGCTTTTCAAGGTGTGGTCCGTGAACCAGCAACAGAGGCATCATCTGGAAGCCTGTTGGTAGTACCCTGAGGATCTCTGGGCGAGGATGGAAATGGGGTGGGGGGCAGAGTCTGGTTTAACACACCCTCTAGGAGTTTCCGATTCTGCTGGTTTGGTGCATGCTACAGGAAGACAACTCTGATGGCTTCAGATGGACTGAAAGTGGGAGTTCACTTGGGGAAGGGAAGGAACCACTCTGCAGCATAGTACCCACTTAAAATTCAACAACTGTGTGATTAAGCTGCCTGGAAGAGGGACCACCTAGGTTTGTAACCCCAGGCCTGGCCTATAAATAGGTGCTCCGCCACTTCTGAATGAACCAACAAAGAAGCAAAGTGAATGAACATAGAGGACTCTAAAGCTGTGGCCCACATGTCTTCCCCTTTTTTCTCTTTTCGTTTCTAGGATCGGAACATCAGCTAACATCAGCTATCCAGGTTGACCACCACCAACTCATCCCTTCTCGCTCCCTCCCACCCACGGCAATTGTACCCCTGGGCTCCGGAGAGGGCACAGGTCTTGGAGTGCACCATGATTTCACCGCTCTTAGTGCTGGCCATCGGCACCTGCCTCGCCACCTCCTTAGTGCCAGGTAGGACGGGGGGTGCAGGTGGAGGGTGGGGAAGACCTGCTGCAGGTAGGATGGGATGAGGGAATTGTCTATGTTCAGGGTCATGGACACATCCAGAGTATTTAAGAGCTGGAAACAAATGCTCAGAACGGGAAATCCCAGCTCTGCCACTGCATGTGTTCATGTTGTAGGTCACACATTCCCCCTTTATATTTTCTGGTTCTTTTTAAACTTTTTAATTGAATTGATTGTAGAAGGAGGTGGGGGCAGGGAGAGAGCTATTTTCTTGTTCTTTCATTGGGATTTCTCTTTTCTCGTGTCTGTAATAGTCTGAAATATAACTTATTCTATAAACTCTTCCAACTCCTGGTCTGCTAAGTCTCCTGTTGGTTTTGTCTGCCGAAGTCATGGAGCAGGACATTTCCTTGTGGTTTGCAATTCTTGCTTGTGAACTCATCTTCAGCAGGAGTTTGCTTTCGACTGGAGACTCATGGCAAGGTTTCTATGACATTTGATTTTTCAATGGATTCTAGATAAGTTTTATGTTAGTTTCTCAGTTTGAGGTTCTTGTGCTATAGACTCAGACTGCACTTGGCCCTGGCTCGGATTCAGATTTGAGTGCACATTTCTCATGCCTGGCTTTCTTTCCCATCCCTCCCACAGCTCCAAGGCCACGTGTGCACATTAAAATAGCCTTAACCTTGACCCGGGGCTTGCCTGACGCCCCTGGTCCCTCAGCATCAGCTCCTGCTTACCTCTTTGGTTCTGAGTTTCCTCTTAATCAGTGGGGACTTCCTGTCCCTCTTTTCTTCCTTTTTCAAACTAATTACTATTTTTAATTGTTTTGGTTGCATCCCCCCAGCATTTCAGTATCTGTAGTTACAAAGGGGAGCCCTCCTGCGCTCAGTCAAGTATGTGGCTGGAAGCTCCCCACCTTGCCCTCTCTGAGCCTTAATTTCTCTATCTGTTCAGGCGGACGTGATTTCTCCTTAAGGCTATTGTGGAAAGAACAAGGGACAGTCATAGTGTCTGGCAGGGAGGGGGAGCTCTTAGGAAGATCAGAACATTGCGGTACAGTGGATGACTGCCCCCCGCCCCCATGTCACACAGAAAGTCCATAGCAGAGCTGGGAACAGATCCTGAGCTGCTGGGGTCCCAGGTCGTTGCTCCCTCTGCGATCCCATGATGCCTTTCGGTGTGTGTCTTTGGGGACCCAGGATCATGCTGGGACTGAGTCCCTGCTTCCTCAGCACTCACAGCCCACAAAATGAGACATTTCAAATATTCAGCAATTCAGTATTTTTGTGAACTGTTTCATTTTTAGCCATTTTGATCCATGTACTATGGTAAAACATTGTTTTCATTTTCTTTTTAAAAATAAAATATTTGGGCCGTGGCTGGTAGTACAGAGGATAAGGTGCCAGCCTGCAAACCCAAAGGTCTCTGGTTCGATTCCCCAGCCAGGGCACATAATCAGGCTGCAAGCCAGGTCTCCCACCAGGTCCATAGCTGGAGGCAGGTGAAAGGCAACCATACATTGATGTCTCTCTCCCTCTCTGCCTCTCTCCCTTCCTTTCTCTCTGGAAATAATAAATAAAATCTTAAAAAATATATTTGGTATAATTTACACTAAAGTGCACTATATATATTATTTATACACTATAATACATATTATATATATATATATATATATACACACACACACACATACACACACATATACATGCACATACATATATGGCTTGATGAGTTGAAAAAATAATTCCAATAATGAGACATCAAGATACTTTCCTGTGTCCTTCCCAACCAACCCCCATCCCTAAGCCAAAGGAAGTGACTAGGCACATTCTAACCACCCAAAATGAGTTTTGCCGCTTTTGAAGCTTGCGTTAACAAGATGGCACAGTACATACTGTACAATGGTGAGGACTCTTTACATAACACTGTGTCATGCACATTTAAACATAGTGCTCAATGGTTTCTGAAAATAACAGCCTCCTAATACTCAGTTGTCCAAAGCCCTCATGGCCGAAACTGACAACGGAGTCAGTTTGACATCCACTGTACTGTCCTGAGGGACAAGGCCTGGGATGGCTGTGGTGACGATGACAAGGGCCAAGCAGGGAACTTGGCAAACGGGCAACAGAGCTTTTGCGGAAAAGGACCAACAGGTGCAGGGGCGGGGCAGGTTGTCAGTGGTCAGGATGGGTAGAAGTTCATCACCACACAGATGGCGCTCAGATGGCCGCAGAAGGTCCTGGAGCAAAGCCTGGGCACTGTGATGCGTGTGGCAGGAAGGAGATCGGAACTGGGCTGGAGCCAGGTGTGACCCCTGATCAGAACCACTGGCCCTGGGCACTTTCTCAGGCTTTCCCTCATTTAATCCTAACCCCGCCTGCAGGTAGCAATGTTCCCCCGCTTCCCTGGGGCAGAAACAGCAGTGGCAGAATCTTGCATGTATGCACACAGCTGATGGAAGGGCCAAGGCTCCAGCTGGGGACTCAGTCACTGGGGTCTGAAATTGGGCTCCTTCAGAAGAGAGAGGTAGTGCTGAGGGCTATCAGGGTGAAGGCAGTAGGCTAAGGAAGTGGGTGTGGGGTCAGTAACCTAAGGGGAGAACTCTTGGTGGGGGGTAAAGTATGGATGGATCCAAGGCTTGAGGTCAAGAACTGCTTCCTTTCACCTTTTCCAGCCACCCCGGCAGGCTGTGTGTGTGAAGCACCAGGCACTTGCCTGGAAAGCGTACTTGTGAGACAGGAGTTGCTGTGCCCTTCACCCAACAGTTATCCTGAACGGCAGCTCAGCCCCAAGCTGGCCCCAGGGATGAGGATCATGTCCTCAGCCCATGAAAATGAAGCATGGCCTTGGATAAGACCCTCCCAGCCATCCTGGCTTCAGTCTTCCCTTCTGGGCAATGGGAGGCCATTGAGAAAAAGAGTCCCTACTGAGCTTCCATTTCCAGGCTTCTGTGGTCCAGTGCGCAGGTTTAATGGGGCCTGAGTAGTGAAGAGAGCCTGGCAGACAGTAAGAAAGCCCCCTGAGTCCCATGGACGGGGAGCCTGGACCCCTGTTTAGAAGAACAAGGGAGTCCAGGTCTGGTGATGGAGTTACTGGTAGTGGGGGGAGTATCCTCTCCCATGGGTCAGAGGTGTCACTTGCCTTATGTAATCCAGTCCCCATAAACAACAGCTGATGAAGGGGAGGCTCAGGGAGTTGGCTGGTGTGCACAGCGGATACTTGGCACAGCCGGGCAGGGTGGGTGGTTGAGGTCCATCAAGCACCATAACTGTGTTCTTTCCCCTGGAGGGTTGACTACTGGACACACGCAGGTGAGGAGCCAGAGAAGGAGAGAGAAAAAGAGAAAGAGGAGAGAGCATGCCTGGTTCCACTTTTATCTCAAGATTAGGGATGCTGACTGTGTTAACTCATTCTAGCAGGAGATTGTGTGTAACTATTGTAACTATTTCCATTTGCCACCTTAAACAAAAGGTAAGTCTTCACACAAAAGACAAGTCTCGCTTCTCAGCACTGCCATTAATGTTGCCACTAAGTCAGGTTTCTGCTGAACCTACTTTAATGAGTAAGCCAAGCAGAGCATATAATTGATGGCTGGAGATGTCTGGGGACTTTTGCAGTTGGAAGTAGTTTGTTCTCTTGAACAGCTTAAACATTACCTTCCTAATCACGCTAACACAAATTCATCTGCTGCCTTAGCAGAATGTCCCTCTACGGGGAGGAAGGAAAGGGGCTCCAGCTTTGGAGTGAAATCCAGCTCTGCCAATGCCTGCCAGTGCTGTGTGGCCTTGGGACAGTTACTTGGTGTCTCTGAACCTTGGTTTCTTCATTCTGAAATGTAGGGAGAGGAGCCAGGGTCCACAGGCTTGTTTGGAGGATTGTACTGGAATATGGTTAAAAACCACGTGATGACTGTCCAATGAGAAAGCATTGCTCCCTCCCCAAGTCTTGGCACCTTCCCTCAAGCATGAGAAGTTGGGGTGTATGGTAGTCTGGGGATTGGAAGCAACCCTGCCCCATGCCAAATAACCCTGTCTGCCTCACTGTCTGTACAGAGAGAGAGAAAGACCCCAAGTACTGGAGAGACCAGGCTCAGCAGACCCTGAAAAATGCCCTGAGGCTTCAGAATCTCAACACCAACGTGGCTAAAAACGTCATCATGTTCTTGGGAGATGGTGAGGCCTGG
>PVIW01011633.1:0-36462 GCA_004026585.1 Noctilio leporinus | reverse complement strand
GAACCAAGTGTATGAATACAAGGAATAGGCCTGCAGTGGTCAGGAGGAAAGGGGTAGGGGGTAGGGGGGAGGCAGAGGCAAAGAAGGGGAGCAGCTTAGACAAGAACCTAGTATAAAGGAACCATGGACATGGACAACAGGTGGGATTGACTTTGGGGGGAAAGGGTGGGTGGGGAGGGGGACAGAGGGGAGAAAAAAAAGGGATGGATGTAATACAACAACAATAAAAAAAAAAAAAAAAAGAAAATTATAAGGAAAATAAAGTATTTATTGAAGAATACTCATGGACAAGTGGACCCACGCAACTCAAACTTAGGGTCAAGGATCAGCTGTAATTTACTATTAATTCATTGCTCACTCCAATTATCCATTATTACATAGATCATAACTCAGAATGTCGTTTTACTTGTTTTCTTTATGTTTCCATCTTTTATTCCCACTTTCTATCCAGTTTTTTAAATTTTCCCTTGCCACAGTCTTAATGTACCTTTCTAAAGTTTCTGTGCTGAAGCCCTAAACCCAAATGTGATGGCATTTGGAGGTGGGGCTTTCTGGGAGATAAACAGGTGATAAGGATGGAGCCCTTATAAATGGAGTTGGTTCCCTTACAAGATGAGACACAAGGAAGGTTTCTGTGTCTTGACCACGTGAGGACACAGCAAGAAGGTGGCCATCTGCAAAGAAGGAAGAGGGCTCTTTCCAGACACCAAATCAGTCTGCTGGCATCTTTATCTTGGCTTCTCAGTCTCCAGAACTATGAGAAATAAATTGGGTTTTTTTATTTGTTTTTTTTTTTAAATTTATTGTTGTTGTATTATATCCATCCCCTTTTTGCTCCCCTCTGTCCCCCTCCCCACCCACCCATTCTCCCCAAAGTCAATCCCACCTGTTGTCCAGTTCCACGGTTCCTTTATACTAGATTCTTGTCTAAACTGCTCCCCTTTCTTGCCTATTCCTCCCCCTTCCCCAACCCTCTTCCCAAAATAAATTGTTTAGACCACGCCATTCATGATATTTTATTACAACAGTGTGAACAGACTAAGATACCCACTAATTCTATTATTTATCTCCAAAATTTTCTACTTCTCTTTCTTCTTTCAGGTACTTATTGGGCATCTAGTATGTGCTAGTTGCTGAGGCAACAAAAAGACACATGACCTTGGATGTTGGAGGGTGGGGGCAGGGGTGGTAAACAAAAAAGGTAGTTATCCTGGTGTGGTCAGTAACAAGACAGAGTGTTGACTTGATGCAAGGGGCACAGAGGAGGGTCAGCCCAGCCTAGTGGCTTCTAAGAGGCCATGTCAGGTTTTAGCTTAATTTTAAGGGATGGTCAGGAGGCAGCCAGCCACTGAAGAGTGATGGTTATGGCGGAATGTGTTCCAGGCAGTGGGATCACCAGACGATATTAAAGTGCAGTCCACCAGGTGCTCTTGCCTAAATAGTGCCAAGCATACACTTAACATTCTATGTTTCCCTGCAGGGATCCTCCCATGCTATGGAAGCTACAGTCATTCTGCACAAAAGTCAGATATGCACAAAAGTGTCTTGAGGAACAACCCCCCACCAGTGGAGACAGGAGAGCAAATGGCTAGAGAGGAGGTGACCCCTCAAATCTTTTCCACGGAGACAGCAATCCTGACATAATAGAAGAAACCACGTGAATATCAACGTAAATACAATTCAGTAAGTGCTTGAGTGTGTGGAATGTACCAGAAAACCTAAACCATGTAAAAGCAGGGGTTTCCAACCTGTTTGGCAGCAGGAACTGGAATCATGGGAGAGGATTTTTCCACAGACCAGTGTGGGTTGAGGGTTGCTCATTTTGGGATGATGCAAGCATATTACACTTATTGTGTGCTTCACTTCTATTATTATTGCATTGCAATATACAATGGAATAAAAATAGAACTCACCATAATGCAGAATCAGTAGGAGTCCTGAGCTTGTTTTTCTACAACTAGATGGTTCCATCTGGGAGTGATGGGAGACAGTAACACCTGAAGTGTGTTGCTTATGTCCAGTCTACTCTGAGATCTCATTCTGGTTGCTATAAGAAAAAAAGCCCTTCTTCACAAAGATAGGATGTTGGAAATGAAGGCAGGCTTTGCAGTGCTTTTGTGGCAATCTCAGGATATTCTCCTTTACTTTCTGAATTTAAACTTTAAAATTCAATGGTATTTACATTAGCATCTAATAATACAAACTACTTAGGTATAAGTTGTATAAGTCTAGTAAAATATGAACAAGATTAATTTGAGAAAAACTACAAAACTGATGAAACCAAATCAAAGAAGAAATAGAAAAAGGGAGAGCTATTCCAAGTTCATAGACATGAGGACTCAATCATGTCAATATGCTACTTCTTCCCAACTTATCTATAGATTCCATGCAATGATCAAAATCCCAATAAGTCATTTTGTGGATATCACCAAGCTGACTTGAAATTTTCCACAGAGAGGCAAAAGTCCCAGAAGAGCCAATACAACAGTGAAGGAAGTAACAAACTTGGAGGTCGACCCAATGCCACTTCAAGACTTAATACAACAATCAGCAGTAAGCAAGACAGTGTTGTATGGGCAAAAGAATATACAATTAGGTCAGTGGGATAGATTAGATTGCTCAGAGAGAGGCCCATATAAATCTAGCCAAGTGAACTTTGACAAAGGAGCAAAAGCAATATGTAACCAAAGGGAGTCTTTTCAACAACAGTGATGGAACAACATGACATCCGCTTGCAACAAATGAATCTAGACACAGACTTCACAAATATTAACTAAAATATGGATCATAGCCTAAATAGTAAAGTTTATAGTAAAATATTATAAAACTCCTAGAAGATGATAGAAGAGAAAATCTAGATGACCTTGGGTATGGCTATGACTTTTTAGGTATTTTGTTTCTTTACAAAAGACAATGTTAAAAAAAAAAAAAAAAAAGGAAGCAAGCATAAACTGGGAGAAAACATTTGCAGAAGACATACCTGAGAAAGAACTGTTACCCAAAATAAGCAAGGGGTAAAACTCTACATTAAGGAAATAACCAAATTGGAAAATAGGCCAAAGACCTTAGCAGACAACCTACCAAAGAAGATACACAGATGACAAATAAGCAAAAAAGATTCTGCACATCATATGTTACCAGTTTAATGCAAATTGAAACAGCAACCAGATACTGTCATTCATCTTTTATACACCAAGTACAACACCAAATACTGGTGAGGATGTGGAGCAACAAGAACCCTCATTCCTTGCTGACAGAAATGTAAAAGAGTACAGCCACATTCTAAGATTTGTCTTACGTAATTCAACATACACTTATCGTACGATCCAGCCATTGCTCTCCTTGGTATTTGCTCTAAGGAGCTGAAAACTTACACCTACACAAAACCTTCATACAGATGTTTATAGTACCTTAATTCATATTTGCCCAAACTTGAAAGCTAGTAAGATATCCTCCAGTGAATGGATAAATAAACCAGAGTGACTTCTAGGCAATGGAATATTATTCAGCATTAAAAAGAAATGAGCTATCAAGCCATGAAGAGACATCATGAAGCTTTAAATGCATAGTACTAAGTGAAAGAAGCCAATGTGAAGAAGCTATATGCTGTAAAATTCCAACTCTGTGACATTCTGGAAAAGGCAAAACTATGAAGACAATAAACTGATCAGTGGCTGCTGGGGGGTATGGAGGGGAGGGAAGAATGAATAGGTAGAGTACAGAGGATTTTTAGGGCAATGAAAATACTCTGTATGATACTCAAATGGTGCGTCCGTGTCATTATACATTTGTCAAAACCCATTGAATATACATCATCATGGGTGAACAGTGATACCAGCTAGGGACTTAAGTTCATATGTGTCAGTGCTGGTTCACTGATTGTGACAAATGACCAGTCTGGTACAGGATTGATGGTGTGGTTGAGGGCATATGGGAACTCTTGGCATCTTCCACTCAATTTTGCTATAATCCTAAAACTACTCTAGAAACACAAAATCTTAATAATAAAAGAAAAATTCTAGTAAAAAAAACAACCAAATAAAAAAAGCCTTTCAACACTTTTTAAGCAAGGGACAGATGTGTTTCCATCATTTTAAATCTGTTCTTTCCCAACTTGTTTCCAACAGCTCACTGTATTGACTCACCAGCTTTTAACATCTAAAGTAATAGTCTAGTCCCATTGAAGTATTTCCTAATCAATAATTGACCTCATTGTCAAATATCTACAAGTAAATACTTGGAAATAACTTAGCAAAAGCACCAGTGGACACTGGTTCCACAGAAAGTGCTAGAAAGACTCCAGAAACACATAGGAGGTCCTTAAACAATGACCTGTGCCTGGGTTCTCCATGTGCAAACCCATCACTGGCTGTGGCTCCATCCCAGTTTACAAGTTCTAATGCTAATGGATACATGAATGCAGACTAATAAGCAATTCTGTTTAATGGAAATAGTCAATTGTGAGAAATACAGAGAAATGATTTGAAATCAGTGAAAAACAATTCAGCTAAAAACCATTTAAAGAAAATTTTTTGTGCTTAATACATATTTAATGTTTGTTATAGTAAGTAATAGGAAACCACAGTAGACTTCTCTTGAGATTTTAGAAAAAGATTCATTACACTAAAAAATCTCTATAAAATAATGTATAGACATTACAGTTAATAGGAAGAGTTACCTCAAAGAATAAATCAATAAGAACACTAATTATCTTAAATGCAAAGGTAAGTGAGAACAATTTTCAAACACCACCTTATTGAATGTTTTCATTTTCTTTATTGTGGTGAAATACACATACAATTTACTTTTTTAACAGTTTTAAGATGTGTAGTTCAATGGTATTATATGCATTTACCATTTTGTGCAATCATCACCATTTTCCATTTCCAGAGCTTTTTCGTAACCTAAACTTTGTACCCATTAAACATTAACAGCCTATGTTTTCCTCTCCCAGTAACCTGGGGTATTTTCCAGGTCATGAATGAACCTCCTCTATTTTGTGTCTGGTTCAGTTCACATAGTATCATGTCTTCAAGGTTTACTGATGCAGTAGAAAATATTAGAATTTCATACTGCATTCCTTTTTTAAAAGGTAACTGATATTTTACAATATATATAATATTATATATATATATATATATATATATATATATATATATATATATATAAAACCATTTAATCCGTTCATCTGTTGATGGACACAGTAGACCTAACCAATGAGAAACATGATAAAAAATTATGTTTGAGGAGGAAATCCCACAGCTGTTTTCCCAAATAAGATTTTTTGATATATGATCTTTTTTTCCAAATTGTGAATTTAATTATTTGATCAGTTTTAAAAAGTAATGAAATCTAAAATACAGCTTTATCATGGATAATAATAACTGCTGAAAGGGGAAAAGCACATGCAATGGAGATACTTAGGAAATCAAAAGTTGCAGAATGAGAAGTAGAAAACTTGAGTCTTTCTTAACCCCACGTTTCAAGCTTCAGCACATGAAATAAAGCCAAAACCAAACCCAGGGTGTTGTCTTTCTTTTTCTTCCCCCCAAATCCAAGAGCTGGCAGGCCACACCCCTTCACAAGGCTGATTGCTTACAAGCACTTGAACATTCCTAACATTGAGTAGCTGAGATGGAGCTGCTGGAAATTACTGGTACTGCTGTTATAATTTGTGTCATTTGCCTGACTTTCCTTTTGGTGTGGAAAGAAAGTCACAAAAGAAAAAGGCTCCCTCCAGGCCCAACTCCCCTTCCCATCATTGGGAATCTGATGCAGCTAAACTTGAAGAACCTCCCTGAGTCTCTTTGCAAGGTAAGGGGGTTTCATTCTGGGGCTGGTCACCCCCACACAAGGGGTCACCTTCCAGCTCTGCACCTGAGACCACTGCAGGCTGGCTGTCTTATCTCAGTCTTTCTCAGTTTGACTCACCATGGAGGCACTTTAGGGTGTCCACCTGTGTATTGCAAGACAGATAACCTCTTTCTTCCTGGACTGGATGGCTCTAGAGCAGGTAGTGGGGTATGCTGACCAGACTTGAGATAAAGGTTTGACATTTATAGTCTGAGAACATTCTGGAATCAGAACCTACTATAATTGAATGGCTTCCAATCCTCTCAGCATAGGACACTCACCAAAAAGCAAGCACAGCATATGTAAAAATGTGTCAAAGTATTCTTCTATATGATTATTTTTATTACTAATACTTGACACTAGCTGATTTCTGGGATGCATTGTGATCCTCACTCCCCTCCCCAGCATCTTGCTCTGAAACAGCCCAACTCTGCTGTCCTGGTGGACATTCGTTGTTTTGCAAATATGAGAAAAGAAATTATCACCAGGACATCATTGCCCAAGGACATATTCTCCTAATCAAGCTAAATGACCACCAATAGATAAATACAGAAAAAAAGTAGTCTGTCTATTTACCTATTCTCTCACACACATGCACTGGAATGTTACTTAGACTTAAAAGAAAGGAAATTCTGCTATTTACAACAACATGGATGAATCTGGTAGGCCTAGGTAATGTAAGTCCGACACAGAAGGACAAATACTCCATGATTTCACTTGCATGTGGAATCTAAAATAGTCAAACTTGTAGAGAGGAGGACAACATTCAAAGGCCATGCCCCAATTGTTGGCTGTTTTCATACTCTGCTTTTCCTCTTGGAACAATGCTGTCATAAATATACAGGTTTCTTCCATTTTATGCCTGCTTAGCAAGCTCTCCCCCAAGTGCTTGTCCTGGCTGCTTCCTTCTCAACTATAGTTGAACTTTAAATCTCATCTCCTTATAGATTCCTGACCTCTCTATTTTATTGTTTTCCCATTATTATCCAACACAGTGCACTCTTTATTACTTCCATAAGATTCTGCTCTATCTGTATTGCAAATGTAGTCTGTTTGGTTGTTTACTGCCTGTCACTTCCACCAGGTTCTAAGTTCCATGGGGGCTCCTGGCTGTGGACAGTGTCTGACACAGTACAGGTGCTTAGTGAATATTGCTGAATGGTTGTGTATTATAAGTGAAGGAAAGAATAAACCCCTAACTATATCTCAGGTTAAAGTTCTGAAATGGAATGGATGGGGTCAAAGTGAAGCTATATGTAAATTATTACTCTGCTGCTATCCAAGCCTCCAGTGGGGAGATTTTGCATTAACATTTATAGAGCTGCTTGAATTTTTTCCAGTTAGCCCAAGAGTATGGCCCTGTTTACACTGTGTACATTGGACCCAAGCCCGTGGTGTTCTTACATGGATATGAGGCAATGAAGGAAGCTCTCATCGATCAAGGGGACATATTCCTTGGCAGAGGACCCCTCCCAATATTGACAGATCCCTATAAAGGATATGGTATGTTTGAAATCAAAATATGGGTTAACAAATTATGGGACTAAATAGATGTCTGTTCTGAACCAGGCACCTGATCAGATGCTACAATACTGAAATGTCATTTTGATGCTATTACCCAGAGTTAGTGCAGACTCCATAGGTTAAGATCATCATCCCCAGCAATGTTGCCCTTACTTCAGATGCCAGCCCTAAGTCCTGGCATTCCAAGCTCATTCATACTTCTGACCAACTGGAGAAAAAATCAAGGGTTCCCGTGACTTCCCCAGGTTTAATAGTTGTTGGTAGAATTATTCACAGAACTCAGGAAGGTGCTAACTTACAATTACAGTTTTATTATAAAAAGGGTGCCAGTGAAGAGACACATATGGCAAGGTTTGAGAAGATCCCCAATGCAGAGTTTCTGTATGCTGTCCCCAGGAATCAGAATGTGGTACCCTCTTGGCACATTAGGAACTCCCCCAACCAAGAAGCTTTGGTGTCAAGTTTTTATATATGGGCGTGATGGATTGAGTCATTAATCACATGAGTGAACTCACTCCCCACTCCTTAGCTCTCTCCACTCCCTGAAGGTCGAGAGACCAGTTGATATCCTTAGGCACAAAGTCCCAACCCTCTAAATTCATAGTTGGTTTTTCTAGTAGCCAGCCCCACTTCTAAACTGTCTAGTGTCCCACCATGAGTCACGTGATTGTCATAAACTCAGGTGAGGTCCCAGGGTCTCACCCTGAATAATAAAGGCTCTTCTAATACTTCCTTGGGAAATTCTAAGGATTTATAAGTTCCCTCCCAGGAATGAGAGGGAAAAGGACCAAACACATACTTTTATTATATAACAGATGCTAGGATAGCTCTATTGAGATGAACATCAAAACTAGTCCAGCTCTGGCCTGTGTGGTTCAGTTGGTTGGAGTGTCATCCAGTAACTGAAAGGCTGCAGGTTTGATTCTCAGTCAGGGCACACACCTAAGTTACAGGTTTAATCTCCAGTCTGAGTATGTATGACCCCTGGTCCAGGTGCCTATGAAAGGCAACCAACCAATGCTCTTTTGCATCCATTTGCCTTTCTTTCTCTTCCTCTCTCTAAAAGCAATAAAAAATGACCTCAGGCTCTGGCTGGTGTGGCTCAGTAGATTGAGCACCAGCCTGCGAACCACAGGCTCACTGGCACTGGTTCAATCCTTAGTCAAGGCACGTGCCTGGGTTTCATCCAGGTTCCCAATTGGGAGCCAGTTAGAGGCAACCACACATTGATGTTTCTCTCCCTCTCTACCCCACTTCTCCTCTAAAAATAATAAATAAAATCTCTAAAATAATTAGCCTCCTAAAAAAAGTCCTTGGGTACAGATTTAAAAAGAAAAAGTGGCTGAGTTCCTTATAAGCTAAATATGCAAATGTGATTGCAATGAAAACACTCTGGGAAACTTTAAAATAAGTTTTTCTCTAGAAATCTTAGGATTTAGGAAACTGGAATAGCTACTACTGTGGTGTTATTTCACATGATGCAAAGACTGAAGGAAAGATGAACAAATGATTAGATCTAGAAATTACCCTGTTTTTCATCACATCCTGGCTTGGTGTCAGGGAGGGTGAGGGGTGTCAGGGAGGTGGCACAGAGGGAGCCATAATGGTACTAGTCATATTGTAGGTCCTCAGTTGGATGATAGGCTCACTGATATTGTCCCACAGATAACTTATTTTATTATGTTTCAGAACTTAGGTGTGTGTTACATATATTGCTTTACATATACCAAGGATTGTGCATGCTTACGGGCACACACACACACATACACACGTACACAACGTCAGAGATCCTAAAGGACTCCTTGAAACCACTTAAAATTCTAAAGTTGCAAATCATTGAGAAATAGAAACTTAATCCTTTTTTAATGTATTCAGCATCTTTTTAAAATTTTATTGTTGTTGTAGTACATCCATTCCCTTTTTGCTCCCCTCTGTCCCCCTCCCCACCCACCCATTCTCCCCAAAGTCAATCCCACCTGTTGTCCATGTCCATGGTTCCTTTATACTAGGTTCTTGTCTAAACTGCTCCCCTTCCTTGCCTCTGCCTACCCCCTCCCCCAACCCCCTTCCTCCTGACCACTGAAAGCCTATTCACTGTATTCATATATTTGGTTCTGTTTTGCTTATTGTTAGTTTTGTTCATTATTGTCCTGTAGTGGGTGAGATTGAAACTTAATCCTTTAAAGAAGAAAATTCAACTGACTAAATTTGAAGACCTACTTGATTTTATGAAGCTATTTACAGATTGGAGAGCAGCCCATCTACCAACTAGAAGGACCTCTGAGGGGTTGTGCAAAATGGAAGGTTTTAGCAGGCACAGGGTATGGCATGGAAGGTACTAGCAAAAGGAAAGGATTATCTTTAGGTCAGGTCCTCTGCCTTTAGGGAAAGGGAATAGCGTGAATTTTGTCTTGTGGATTACCTCTCTGGAATAGATCTGAAAAGTCCAGATTAATTGGTTTAAACTTTGACCCCTGGGAGAGGTTGAAACAGCCCTTAGGTTAGTTATTAAGTTTAGGTTTGATGACAAGGCTTAGCAAAAGTGACTCCATTTTGCCCTGCATTTCTTTTATTAACAATTCCCCACTTTTGATCAAACTCTGCCTACCTCAGAAATAAGGCCAAATTTAAAGCATTAGCACCACTATGCTCCTGCTCAGAGTTCTTGAAGCTTTTGTTGATGCTATGTGATAGTCACAAGTTACGGCTATGGATTCATAATCTTTAAATAGGTGTTAAAGTTGTTTGTTTGTTTCTTTGTTTGTGGGCACGTGTGTGTTTTTAAAATTTGGTGGGGAGAGGGGAAGGGATGGAGAAAGAGAGGGATCAGAACATTTATTGGTTGCCTCGAACAAACCCACAACTGGGGTTTCTGTTGGCACTCAATCCACCAGCCAACACACAGGGCAGGTATTTGTTTACTTTTCAATGTTCCAATCTTAGGGAGATCATTTGCATGGTAGTTAACAGCTGCAAACTTGTCATGGACTTTTGAGGGGATACAACATTCTGATGAAAGGGATGGTGCATTAAGAACAACAGGAAACCCAGAATAAGTAACTGGTTCTGTACAGAGGAGAAATTAAAAAATGTTGGTATGGAACATACTGGGTTCCTTTGCTCTTTGTTTCTTCCTATTCAGAGAAAGCTAACATTCATTATAGTAAATTCACAGGAGAATAGAATCATGAGCCTCATATTAATTCCTTTGCCTATCTTCTCATAGAAAAAAATCACAGCTAGAATGAAACTACAAGTTAGAGGAAAATGAAGTTTGTAAACAGACCCTCAGGAAAGGGGTGTGTGAGAGCACATGACATTTTTGACCAGTTTTTAACAAAAGGAGACAGAGGGCTTCCCAGGCTTGGGAATAAATCCCCTCTGTGCTTCACTCCATCATCTCTGTCCCCAGTTGACCAGATCATGGTTTCCTTTCCTTTGTGACAAATACTTCACCCAAACTCCAAAATAGGTTGTGCTCTTACATTGCCATTTGCCAAATCCCTGCTCAGGGGCACTACAAACAGCTGAGGGCAGACACCTGAGCAGCTGTAGGAGAAATTGGACCCCATTATACAAAATACTTCCCTGCTCCTTGTTTCCTTTCCTAGGAATCGTTTTCAGCAATGGAGAGACATGGAAGCAAATGAGGCGCTTCTCCCTCATGACCCTGAGGAACTTCGGGATGGGGAAGAAGAGCATTGAGGAGAGAATCCAGGAGGAAGCCCAATGCCTGGTGGAGGAGCTCAGAAAAACTGAGGGTGAATGCCATGGGCATCCCTTCGAGGGCAAGGGGACTTCCTGCACACACCACCCCAGTCAGAACTCCCCTCTGGAGATGAGTCTGTGGTCTGAACAGCTGCTCTATTATTCAGGGAGCTGGCTCAGGAAAAAAAGAGGTGGGGAAAATTGGTGCTTGTAGTGAGGACTCTCCAATCCTTCGGTTTGGACTCATTTCCCAACTTCAGCACTTGCTGGGTATGTAAATTGGGCCATGTTTGTTAACTTCTCTAAGATGCAGTTTCCACATCTGAAAAATGGGGCTAAAAATCAAACCCCATAATGAGAGTTAAATAATATAGTTTGCAAGACAGTTAGTTATACAGTGTCCAGCATGTAGTAAATGATCTATAATGTCACCTGTTGCTCTTAGGACTGTTGAAATATTCATATAATAGCATAATCGATACTATGAATAACGTAGTGCAATGCTATCTCATATCAGTATTATTAGAAGGTGTTTTCATCTTAATTTGGGAAGTTTAGAGGAAATAAACTGCATAAATCTGAAGAGGAAGATGTCAACATTGATGAAAATTCTAAATGTTGAGAGTTCATTTCTCACATCAGCTCAGCCCTTTGATCCTACTTTCATCCTCTCCTGCGTTACCTGCAACGTGATCTGCTCCATCCTCTTCAAGGAGCGTTTTCAGTACCACAATGAGAAGTTCCTTTACCTGATGGATGTGTTAAATACAAATTTTAAGCACCTGAACTCTCCATGGATCCAGGTGAGGCTGAGGCTGCACCTGCACTGGCAGTGGATCTCTGGTAGCTTGCAGGCTGGTAGAAGGCCACTTCAGGAATGAAGTGCCAGTGTCAGCATTCCTTGTCACAGTGACAGTTATCCTAGCATCCCTGGAAGGTCACCCTCCATGAGTCTACTCACACCCAAGAGGACAAACCATTCCCAGTTGCCTATGTTTCTTTCCAGGGCCCTGTGCCATGTCCCCCATATGCATCTGGGTTTGGTCAAAGCTGACAATAGCTAGGAGATGAGTGGGGGCCACTCTCTTGTATGGGATGATCACCTTCCCTTCTTTTCTGCTTGGAAGTAGGAAGAAGGGATCCTGCCTGACCAGAGCACAGAGAAAGTTAGGCACTCCATTTAGAAACTCTGCTTCTTTACAAACTAAATTTCCAGTGTATGCCTCTGCCCTCTCCATTTTTAGATTTACAATCTATGGCCAAAATTCATAAAGCATTTCCCTGGAAAGCACAACTCATTTTTTAAAAGATTCGAAGATCTTAAACAGTTCATTCTGGAGAAAGTGAAGGAGCATCAAGAATCCCTTGATGAGAATAACCCTCGAGACTACATCGATTGTTTTCTCAACAAGATGGAGCAGGTAGTGTATGTATGCCCTGTCCCTCCCCAATACTGTATCTTGTCCTCCCATGGGACAATGAGAGAGCACAGTCACACCTCTTGGCACTGCATATGCCAAGAGGACAGAGGCAGTGTTGATTTTCCACACATTGTGTCACTAGCATTTGGCACAAGGTTTAGAGTATTATAGATACACAGTAGATAAGTTGGATAGATTTCCTAATTAACACATATATAGTCTCCGATTTCATGGAGCTTACTACAATCCAGGGCAGTGATTATCCAAACACCTAAGAACAATGAAGTGCTCAAAGGGAAGTCCAATTTCTGTGGGAGAAGGCGGCAGGAACAGGGTTGTTAGTCTAACATAAGATGGGGCGAGACTTCTAAACCCAGGCGCACTGTGTGCGTGGCTGCACACCGAGGTGGCAGCTGGCCCGGGAGCTGAAGGGTGAGTGTAAAAGGGTCAGAGAAAGACATAGTAGGCAGAGAAACAAGGGGTACAAGGGCCCTGAGGCACAAATTGCTTGGGAATATAAGCAGTAGGAAGCAAGTCAGGGTGACTGGGGAGAGCAGGAAAGAGTTGGGGGGAGAGGCTGAAGCAGTGGTCGGTCAGCAGGCAGACCATTCACACAGGGCTGGCAGCCATATCACTTAGTTTAGTTTTTATCCTGATGATCATGACAATTGTTTGTGCGATTTCAAAACTGTGGGAGGAATGACGGTATTTGTGCAAGGACATACTGGAGGGGCCAACAGGAGATGCAGAGAGTCCACGATTGCTCAAGGGGCAGTTTCCTGGGAGCACAGCCTGAACTAGGGATTGATATGAAAGTGATTCATTGGGGAATTTCATTTAGAGAAACTTGGAAGTGAATGCAAGAAACAGGAGGGGAAGAGGAAAAAGTTCAGCCTTGACATCCTTTCATGTTAAGTCTATTCTCCGCAGGATCCTACAGGGGGCGGTAGAGTATGACTCCCAGGGCAGAGTTTGTCAGGGAGCCTGACCTCTGTAGCGCTGCACCCATTGGACACTGGCTACAGGCAGTCGGATGGATGGCGGTGTTGAGTCTGATGGACCCCCAGGCCTCCCCTGGCAATGTAGCTCCAGTGCCCCAGGGACCCCTCCAAGAAAGCTGCAGGTTGGGCCATAGAAGCTGGAGATGGTGACTGGGACCAGTAAAAGGGATCTGGGCAGGCCGCCGGTAGCGTCTTCTCCATGAGACCATTGCAGTAGCCCAAGGCAGAAAGGGCCATGGCAGAGAAGGGTGCTGCTGGTGGAATGAAGAGAAGTGGACAGATGTGAGATATTTAGGACGTAAAATGAACGGTATTGGTGGTAAGTTGGGAAATGCAAAAAGGGAGGTATTAGGTTCCTGGATGGAGGTTGGGGCTATTGACCAATACAGGAAATACTGGAAAGGGACCATGGACAGTTGTTAACACACATGCCAAAGCCTTGAGATTCACAGCACTAGGCTAGAGGAAGGAACAAAAGGAAAGTTGATATGCCAGCCTCTGGATTTGAACCTGTCCTTCTTCTCCCCTGTCCTTCTATTTCCATGCCAGTAGAAGCTGTGTAGAAGCTTCTGCTGTGTTTCTATTTTCCTTTCCGTTTAGTTCCATTCTGTTTTAATATTAAATTAATATTAAATCTCTATAACTGTATTGCACAATAGATTTCGGTTTTGTTTAGAATGAAATAAAATAGTGGAGTTCATCCTCGTTAGGGAAATGATAGTGTTAGAACATAAATACAATTTATGTTAACTTTTCCATTATCTCTCTCTCTTCACCATCAAAGACTTTTTTTTTTCATTTTTAATTTTATTGTTTTTGTATTACATCCATCCCCTTTTTGTTCCCCTCTGTCGCCCTCCACACCCACACATTCACCCCAAAGTCAGTCCCACCTGTTGTCCAAGTTCATGGTTCCCTTATACTAAGTTCTTGTCTAAATTGCTCCCCTTCCTTGCCTCTTGCTCCCACCTGCCCCCACCTCCCTTCTGCCTGACCACTGAAGGCCTATTCACTGTATTCATATATTTGGTTCTGTTTTGCCTGTTGTTAGTTTTGTTCACTATTGTCCTGTAATGGGTGAGATCATATGATATTTGTCCTTCACTGACTGGCTTATTTCACTAAGCATAATACTCTCCAGGTCCATCCATGTTGTAGCAAAGGGTAGGAGTTCCTTCTTTCATTCTACTAAATAGAATTCCATTGTGTAAATGTACCAAAGTTTTTTGATCCAATCATCCACTGATAGGCACTTAGTCTGTTTCCAGCACTTGGTTATTGTAAATAGTGCCGCTATGAACTAAGGTCTACATAGGTTTTTATGAATTGGTGTTTCAGAATTCTTTGGGTATAGTCCAAGTAGTGGAATTGCTGGATCAAAAGGCAGTTCCATTTTCAGTTTTTTAAGGAAATCCCATTCTGTTTTTCACAGTGGCTGAACCAGCCTACATTCCCACCAACAGTGTATGAGAGTTCCCTTTGCCCCGCATCCTCGCCAACACTTCTTATCTGTTGATTTGTTGATGATTGCCATTCTGACAGGTGTGAGGTGGTATCTTATTGTGCTTTTAATTTGCATCTCTCTGATGACTAGTGATGTTGAGCATCCTTTCATATGCCTCTGGGCCCTTTGTGTATCTTCCTCAGTGAGCTGTCTGTTCAGGTCCTTTGCCCATTTTTTAATTGGGCTGTCTTTCTCCCTGGTGTTGAGTCGCATTAGTTCTTTATACATTTTGGAGATCAAACCCTTCTCTGAGGTATTGTTGGCAATTATGTTTTCCCATACAGTTGGTTCCCTTTGAATTTTGCTGATATTTTCTTTAGCTGAACAGAAACTTTTCAATTTGATATTGTCCCATTTGTTGATTCGTTCTTTTATTTCCTTTGCCCTGGGGGAAGTATCAGTAAACATATTTCTGCATCGGATATCCGAAAGTTTGCTGCCTATTTTCTCCAGGACTTTTATGGTGGCACTGCTTATATTTAAATCCTTTGTTCATCTTGAGTTTATTCTGTTGTATGATGTAAGTTAGTGGTCTAGTTTTATCTTTTTACATGTTGCTGTCCAGTTCTCCCAACACCATTTGTTGAACAGACTGTTTTTACTCCATTTGATGTTCCTTCCCCCTTTGTCAAATATCAGTTAACCATAGAGTCCTGGGTTAATTTCTGGGCTCTCTATTCTTTTCTGTTGATCTATATGTCTGTTCTTATGCCAGTACCAGGCTGTTTTGATGACAGTAGCCTTGTAGTATTGTTTGAAGTCCGGTATTGTGATTCCTCCTACCTTGTTCTTCTTTCTCAAGATTGTGGTGGCTATTCGTGGGCGTTTTTGGCTCCATATAAATTCTTGAAGCATATTTTCTATTTCTATGAAGTCTGTCATTGGTATTTTAATTGGGATTGCATTGAATATGTAGATTGCTTTGGGTAGTATGGACATTTTAATGATGTTGATTCTTCCCATCCATGAACATGGTATACGTTTCCATTTATTTGTATCTTCCTTGATTTCTTTCTTCATTGTTCTGTAGTTTTCTGAGTACAGGCCTTTTACCTCCTTAGTTAAGTTGATTCCTAGGTACTTTATTTTTCTTGTTGCTATGGTAAATAGGATTTGTTTTTTCACTCCTATTTCTGTTATTTCATTACTGGTATACAAAAATGCTTTTGATTTCTGGATATTGACTTTGTACCCAGCTATTTTGCTAAATTTGCTTATTAGGTTGAGTAAGTTTTTGGTGGAGCCCATCCGGTTTTGTATGTACACTATCATATCATCTGCAAATAATGACATTTTGACTTCCACCTTTCCTATTTGGATACCTTTGATTCCTTTTTCCTTCTGATGGCTATAGCTAGAACTTCCAAGACAATGTTGAATAGAAGTGGAGAAAGTGGACAGCCTTGTCTTGTTCCTGATCTTAAGGGGAAAGCTTTCAGTTTTTGTCCATTAAGTATGATGTTGGTTTCAGGTTTCTCATAGATGGCCTTTATGATGTTGGGTATGCTCCCTCTATTCCCATTTTGCTGAGGGTTTTTATCATAAATGGTTGCTGTACTTTATCAAATGCTTTTTCAGCATCTATTGATATGATCATATGGTTTTTCTCTTTCAATTTGTTGATGTGGTGTATTACATTGATTGATTTACAAATGCTGTACCATCCTTGCATCCCTGGGATGAAGCCCACTTGATCGTGGTATATGATCTTTGTAATATACTGCTGAATCTGATTGGCCAATATTTTGTTGAGAATTTTAGCATCTATGTTCATGAGAGATATTGGCCTGTAGCTTTCTTTCTTAGTTGTATCTTGCCCTGGTTTTGGGATTAGAATAATATTGGCCTCATAGGAAGAGTTTGGGAGTCTTCCCTCTTCCTGAATTTTTTTGGTGTAGTTTGAGGAGGATAGGAGTTAGTTCATCTTTAAATGTTTGGTAAAATTCACCTGTGTAGCCATCTGGTCCAGGGCTTTTGTGCTTTGGGAGATTTTGAATTACTTCTTTAATTGCACTAGTTGTTACTGGATTGTTCAGGCTTTCTGCTTCTTCTGGGTTCAGTTTTGGTAGATTATACCTTTCCAGAAATGTGTCCATTTCATCCAGGCTATCATATTTTTTGTCATATAGTTGTTTGTAGTAATTTCTTACAATCTTTTGTATTTCTGAGGTATCAGTTGTGATTTCTCCTCTTTCAGTACTGATTCTGTTTATTTGGGTCCTCTCTCTCTTTTTCTTGATGACTCTGGATAAGGGTTTGTCAATTTTGTTTATTTTTTCAAAGAACCAGCTCCTGGACCTGTTGATTCTTGGAATTGTAGTTTGAATATCTGAGTTATTTAGTTCTGCTCTGATCTTGATGATTTCCTTCCTTCTACTTGCTCTGGGCTTTGTTTGTTGTTGCTCCTCTAGATCTTGCAGCTTTGTGGTTAGGTCGTTTTCATAAACTTCTTGCAACCATTTTTGGAAGGCCTGTATTACTATAAATTTTCCCCTGAGAACTGCCTTTGCTGTATCCCATAGGTTTTAGGCTGTTGCGTGTTCATTGTCATTTGTGTCCAGGAACTTTTTGATTTCATGTTTGATCTCCTTGTTGACCCCTTCATTGCTTAAAAGCATGTTATTCAGTCTCCATGAGTTAGAGAATTTTTGGGTTTTTCCCTTGAGATTGGTTTCTAGTTTCAAGCCATTGTGATCTGAGAAGATACTTTGTAGGATTTCAATTTTCCTGTATTTGTGGAGGCTTGTCTTGTGACTACCATGTGGTCTATCTTGGAAAATGATCCATGTGCATTTGAAAAGAATGTATATTTTGCTTCTTTGGGGTAAAAACTTTGTACACATCAGTTAGGTCCATTTCCTCTAGAGTATTGTTCAATGCCACAACATCTCTGGGCATTTTTTGTTTGGAAGATCTGTCCATTGTTGATAGTGGGGTATTAAAATCCCCTACTATTAGTGTGTTGCTGTCTATGTCTTTCTTAAAGTCTTCCAAGATTTTCCTTACATATTTCGGAGCTTCTATGTTGGGTGCGTATATGTTTATCAGAGTTATTTCTTCTTGATGGATTGTTCCCTTAAGTATTATGAAATGTCCATCTTTGTCCCTTTTTATGGCCTTCATTGTAAAATCTATTTTATCTGAAATCAGTATTGCTACTCCAGCTTTTTTTCATGTCCATTTGCTTAATATATAGTTTTCCATCCCTTCACTCTCAATCTGTGTCAATCTTTTGTTCTGAGGTGGGTCTCTTGAAGACAGCATATATGTGGGTCATGTTGTCTTATCCATTCGGCTACCCTATGTCTTTTGATTGGTGCATTTAATCCATTTACATTTAAGGTTATTATTGATTGATACTTATTCATTGCCATTTTCTCCCTTTCTGTCTGTATTCATCTTTGACTTTCTCTGTTTCTTCATTTTATTTGTTTACTTATTTTTAGAGCAGACCCTTTAGCATTTCTTGCAATGCTGGTTTGGTAGAGATGTATTCTTTTAGTCTTTTTTTGTCTGGGAAGCTCCTTATTTCTCCTTCTATCTTGAATGAGAGTCTTGCTGGGTCGAGTATTCTTGGTTGCAGGTCTTTGTTTACCATTACTTGAAATACTTTTTGCCATTCCCTTCTGGCTTGAATTGTTTCTGTTGAATAATTATTTTATAGCTTTATTGGAGCCCCTTTGTATGTTATTTGTCGTTTCCCTCTTGCTGCTTTTAGGATTCTCTCTTTGTCTTTGAGATTAGCCATTTTAAGAATAATATGCCTTGGTGTTGGTCTGTTTGGATTGATCTTCATTGGGACCCGCTGTGCTTCCTGAACTGGATTAATGTTTTCACTCATCATGTTAGGGAAATTTTCTATCATGACTTTTTTTTAACAGGTTTTCCATTCCTTGTTTCTCTTCTCCTTCTGGTGTCCCTATGATACGGATGTTGTTACATTTCATGTTGTCCTGCAGCTCTCTTAACCCCTCTTCAGTCTTGTTCAGCCTTTTTTTATTCTCTTGTACTGTCTTGGAGTATTTGTCTACATTGTCCTCCAACTCGCTGATCTGGTCCTCTGCTTCCTCTAGCCTGCTGTTGATTCCTTCTACTGTATTCTTCAATTCAGAAATTGTATTCTTCATCTCCTCCTGGCACTTATTGATAGTTTCTATGTCCTTTTTCATGCTGCTGTAGTTCTCAGTAAGTTCCTTGTAACTTCCCTGGAGTTCTTTGTTGTTTTCCTGGAGTTGTTTACAGTTTTCTTTGATGTGGCTGAGCTCACTGTGCTTCTCTACTATCATTCTTCTGAATTCCTTATCTGATGTTTCAGGTGCCTCTGTTTCATTTTGTGGTCTTTCTGGGGATTCTTCCTTTCCTTTTGGTAATGGACTGATTTTTTTCCCCCATTTTGTGTGTCAGCTGTTGCTTGCTTTTTATTTTTTTTTTTTTTGCTTTTTCCTTGGGTTAACCTACTTTGCTTCCTTGCCTTATTTGAGCACCCTTCTGTGATAGTAGATTTGTGGAGTTCAATGTTGCATTCTCCCAGATTTTCTCCACTTGTTGTTCTTGGTGTGTCCTTTATTTGGGCTGTGTGGTTGTATTCTGGACCTGTGGGCTGTTCTCCTATAGGTCTCCACTGCCACTGGGCTGTGCTCCCCTGTGTCCAGATGCTGACCGCTCTAGTTCTTCGGGACCTGAAGGCGTCTCGCGCTCCCTATCCTGTTCTCTAGCTTCTCTGGTACTCGAAAACACCATCAGCACTGCTCTCTACTCTGTCACCATCTTCCCTCTTGAATTTTGCTCATTTTCTTTAGCTAAACAGAAACTTTTCAATTTGATATAGTCCCATTTGTTGATTCGTTCTTTGATTTATTTCCTTTGCTCTTGGTGAAGTATCAGTAAACATATTTCTGCATAGAATATACAGAAGTTTACTGCCTATATTTTTCTCTAGGACCTTTATGGTGGCACTGCTTATGTTTAAATCCTTTATCCATCTTGAGTTTAACTGGTGTATGGTGTAAGTTGGTGGTCTAGTTTTATGTTTTTGCATAATGCTGTCCAGGTCTCCCAACACCATTTATTGAAGAAATTGTCTTTACTCCATTTGGTGTTCCTTCCCCCTTTGTCAAATATTAGTTGACCATAGAGTCCTGGGTTAATTTCTGGGCTCTCTATTCTGTTTCATTGATCTATATTTCTATTCTTATGCCAGTATTATATAGTTTTGATGACAGTAGCCTTGTAGTATTGTTTGAAATCCAATATTGAGATTCTTCCTACCTTGTTCTTCTTTCTCAAGATTACTGTGGCTATTTGTGGGTGTGTTTGGCTCCATATAACTTTTTGAAGTATTTTTTCTATCTCTGTGAAGTCTGTCATTGGTATTTTAATTGGGATTGCATTGAATCTCTAGATTGCTTTGGGTAGTACGGAAATTTTAATGATGTTAATTCTTCCCTTCCATGAACATGGTATATGCTTCCATTTATTAGTATCTTCCTTGATTTCTTTCTTCATTGTTCTGTAGTGTTCTGAGTACAGGTCTTTTACCTCCTTAGTTAACTTTATTCCTAGGTACTTTATTTTTCTTGTTGCTATTGTAAATGGGATTTGTTTTTTCACTTCTATTTTTGTTGTTTCATCATTGATATACAAAAATGCTTTTTATTTCTGGATATTGACTTTATACCCAGCTATTTTGCTAAATTTGCTTATTAGATTGAGTAAGTTTTTGGTGGAGCCTATCGAGTTTTGTATGTACACTATCATATCATCTGCAAATAATGACAGCTTGACTTCCTCCTTTCCAATTTGGATACCTTTGATTCCTTTTTCTTCTCTGACCATCAAAGACTTTTAAAACCTAACTGAATTTTCTCTTGTGAGGGAGTTATTTTATTTTATTTTATTATTTTATTATTTTCATTAACACTTATTTTCCTTATAACCCCATTCCACATACCTCCCCATCACAGACAATCACCACACTGTTCTTCATGTCCATGAGTTCTTTTGCCTTTTTCTCCATTTCTCCACTCCTATGCACCCCTCTGAGAGATGTCCACTTGCTCTCTGTAAGCCTGTCATTTAGCTTGTTCAGTTTGTTCATTAGATTTCACCTATGAGTGAAATCATGACATTTGCCTTTCTCTGACTGGCTTTTTCACTTAGTATAATGTTCTTTCAGGTCCATCCAGGGGTGATTATGTTCTCTCAAATTAGTGTTTCACGCTTCTCAGATGGGTGACCAGAACCAATGAAAAGGATCCCAGAATTGGAATCATTAGGTCGTAAGGTAGTTCTATTTTTAATATTTTGAGGTATCTCCATACTGCTTTCCATAGTGGCTGCAACAATTTGTATTTCCACCAACAGTACAAAAGGGTTCCCCTTTCTCCACATACTTACTAGTACTCATTGTTTGTGGGTTTATTGATGATAGTCATTCTGACAGGTGTGAGATGGTATCTCACTATGGTTTTAATATGCATTTCATTGATGATTAAAGACATTGAGCATTTTTCATGTGCATTGGCCATCTATATGTGCTCTTTGGAGAAGTGCCTATTCAGGTCCTTTGCCCACTTTTCAAATGGAGTCTATGTTTTTTGGTATTGAGTTGGTAAGTTCTTTATAAATTTTGATTATCATCTCATCAGATGTATTTCAAATATGTTCTCCCATTCTGTGGGTTGGTTTTTTCAGTTTGTTGATGGTTTCTTTTGTTGTGCAGGAACATTTTGAGTTAATGTAATCCCATTTTTAAATTTTTTCCTATCTTTTCCTTGCCTGAGGAGAGAGAGCAGAAAATATATTTTCCCAGCATCATTTATTGAATAAAACTTCTTTAGCCCATTGCATGTGTTTGCTTCCTCTGTCAAATATTATTTAGGTATAAAGGGGTGGACTTATTTCTGGGCTCTCTATTCTATTCCATTTATTTCTGTGTCTGTTTTGATGTTAGCACCATACTATTTTGATTACTGTGGTCTTGTAGTATAGTTTATATTAGATAGCATGATTCCTCCAAATTTGCTTTTCTTTCTCAGGTTCGTTTTTGCTATTTGGGACTCTTTGTGGTTTGAGGGAGTTATTTTAAATGGTTAATATTCTTAATGCCAGATAAACCCAGGAAGGACTATAGGTAGGAAGTGACAATGTGCCTAAAAATTTCTACAAGTAGAAGCTTGTAAAAATAATTCCATATTGAAATAAATAGGAGAGACATAGTATACAGAAATTGAATGCCCTGGCTGGTGGCACAGTGGATAGGGTGCCAGCCTGAGAACCCAAAGGTCATTGGTTCGATTCCCAGCCAGGGCACATAACCAGGTTGCAGGCCAGGTCTCCAGCCAGGTCTTTGGCTGGAGGCAGATGAAAGGCAATCATACATTGATATCTCTCTCCCCCTCTCCCTCTCTCCCATTCCCTCTCTCTAGAAATAATAAATACAATTTTTTAATCTTTAAAATAAAAAAAAGAAATTGAGCATAGAAAATCTTGAATCAGAGCTTTAAAACTGAAGCAATTTTAAAAAATAAGTCCCCATACACTCTCCTCAGATTTAAAAACCTATAGTACTAAAAATACACCAAAAAGTAATCAGCAATGAATATGATTAAAGTATAATAGAATCATTAATAATTTAGAAATATAGAAATTAATGCCTGTTTTTTTATTGTTTTGAGTGATTGTTTTTATGTCATGTGTGGGGATACATCAACAAATAAGACAATCATTATTTTTCATAGAATAATTTTAAAATAGAAAGATCACTCAGTATTTTTAAGCGCTGGATCAACTTATTTTCTAGACACTTTTTAGATCCTGTGTAAAACTCTACAAGTAAGAATGTCCTATAATTATAGTTTCATGCTTTCTAACATGCCACTATAATGATGAATGTCATGTGAGAGTGTAGGGCTGAGAGCATCTATGTAGTTTACGTGAAGGAAACAGACCAGTGGTCTCTCCAAGTGCTTGCATGGAGTTTATCATCTGATCTTTTTCATTAAATATAATATAAGAAGGTGCTATCCACTGAGTGTTTGTATCTATGAGATATTGTTCCAAGAACTTCCACCCACTAACTCTTTTCATCTTTATATAAGTCTATGGAATACGTTCTTTTTTTTATCCCCATTTCACAGATGATGAAACTGGGAAAAGTAACTTGCCAAGGGTGTACATCTGTTTACTGAATAACCTGGGATTTAACCTAGGAGTTTCAATTTCATGACTGACTTTTCTCTTTTAACTCACCATTCAACAATGCACCAAATGAAACCTATTACTAGTCAGGGGGTGTGATTGTGGAGCTCTGATAAGCCATTGCCTTCCTTTTTAATTCGTGTAGCCATTAACTCTGTCATCTACAGGAGAGACACAGCCCATTGTCTGAATTTGACATGGATAACTTGGCAGCCTGTGGATCAAATTTGTTTGTAGCAGGAACAGAGACAACGAGTTCTACGCTGAGATATGGTCTCCTGCTCCTAATGAAATATCCAGAGGTAGAAGGTACAGCAATATTGTAGTGACCAAATAAAAAATGAGATCTTGTGAGGGAGGGGAGGGAAGATAGGGTAAAAGAATGAGGGAAAAAATGAAATAATTGTAACACACAATAGTAAATTATTTTAAAAAATGAAATATGTCAATTGCTTTTTTTAATATGGGATTTGTACACTAGATGAGGGTGGGAAGGTACTGCTGAGAGTGTCTGCTTCACTTTCCCTGGGCTGCCTTGTAGAGCATATTGCAAAGGGCCATCTATGTGGTTTTGCTTTTGCAGATCAGGATTCTACCTAAGAATGCTGATAAGGAGAAGCACCTTTAAGAACACAAAGGCTGTTATCTAAGTAGAAAACAGAGGCGTTTTAAAATCCCAACTCTTGGGTATGAGGTGCAATGCCCAAGAGTGAGCCCTGTTTGGATGATGGACCCATGGATTGCCATGCTGGATTCTTATCCTTGGCCTGTCAATTCCTGACTATGTGACCTTAAATAAGTTAATTAATTTTACAGGCCTGTGTTTTTCCATCTTAAAAATAAACCATATCCCCGAAAGAGGATTTTTAGCTGTGATATAAATTAAAACTCAAAAATGAAATTATAGAAGCTTGATTTTCTCAAGTACATTCACAGAGCACAGGCCTTACAAACCAATGTTTATACTCTCAAGAAAATGATATTAACCATTCCCACAAAGCATGTAGGAAACTGGGTGAAGGTGACAAAGGAGATGCTCCCATTAGAGTGAGGATTAAATGTTTTACTTCTACTGCTGTTTTGCCAGGAATCATGGAATAAGGCAAATCCTTGCCCCAAAGGTGCTGCCTCACCTGTACTTGAGAAAAAAATAATGAAGCCAGAAGGCCAAGAGCATAGTTAACCCAGCCTTTATGTTTTCTTCAGCAAAGCCTCTGGTATTTACAGCAAAATAGAAAATACAAATTCCATCAAGTGCAGAGCAGTGGGCTGTTTAGCAACATCTCTTTGACCTTGGGAGCCTTTTATAGGCCACTTTCTATTGCACATTGCAAGTATTTCAGGTAATTTCCAGGTGTCCAGGGAACACAGCTCTATAGTAACATTTATGATTCATGTTTGTTCAGCCAAAGTTCATGAAGAAATTGACCGAGTGATTGGACGCAACAGGAGCCCCTCCATGCAGGACAAGAAGAAGATGCCCTACACAGAGGCTGTGGTGAATGAGATACAAGATACATCAGCCTCGCTCCTGTCAGTGTACCCCATTCGGTGATCCAGGACACGAAATTCAGACAATTCTTCATCCCCAAGGTTAGATGTGTGGGGGGAAACTGACTGGGATTGAGGGGGTAGCACAGCCCCTAGGTGGGGTCTCTGAGAGGCCTTATTTCTTTTGCAGGAAGAGAGGCAGTTGAGGGTCATGGAAAGTACACAAGGTCGGCATTGGGTAGCCTGGCAGGGTCTCTCTGTCACCTCTGTAGCCCTGCCTCTGCCTTCCTAGAGTTGAGGAGGCTGACCTGAGGCTCCCAAGGCCTCCTCCCCCTCTCACATAGAATATAATAAGGGAGCAGTGATTTCCTTTAAGGAGAATCGTATGAGAACGAAAATCTGTTTTTCATGATGGATTATAGAAAGGAGGATATGGGAAATGTGTCTGTAGCTCTAAGGTAATGAAGCCAAGCATCAGCCTTCTTTAACACAAATTTTTTCTTCCCAGGACTTTTCATACCAGGACATTTGAGATATTGCTGCTCACTAACAGTTAACTTTTGTAGAACACTTTGAATTTACCAAAATCTTTACATGTAGACCGGGGATGTGGTCAGTCAGAATTCTGTCTTGATTAGAGGGTTCTGTTTTATATTGAAATAGTTCCAGAGCATAGAAGAGGAAGAAAAGGTGTCAAACCTGATCAAAATATTTCAAAATAGAATCAAAATACTACAAAACCACCACCAATCTTAGAAATATCAGTGCAAAAGTCTTTTAGCACATGAAGTCTAGCATCACATTAGAAACACTATACCACCAAGTGGAGAAAATCAAGAACACAGGGAAACTAACACCAGAAAATCTAGTTGAATAAAATTCACCATATAATTATAATTTAGGAGAAAATCACATGATATTCCGATTTGTACATAAAATGTTTTTGATAATCTTCAATGTTCATTTTTGATTAAAAATTATTTTCTAATTACAGTTGATGTTCAATATTATATTAGCTTTGGGTATACAACATACTGGTTAAACATTGATATAGCTTACAAAGTGATTCTCCTAATAAACCTAGCACCCCATCAGATACCATACCTTGTTATTACAATATTATTGACTATATTTTCTATACTGTACTTTATGCATTGTTGTCACTATTTTGTAACTGCCATTTTGTCTTAGTTTTTAATTAATTAATCTTTGTTAAAGTAGAAATAGATGAAAAACTCTTTAGCCAGAAAATAGCATACTTCGCAAATTATGTTATGGATGAAAGACGAAAAGTATTCCTAATATCAGGAATAAAATTAGGCTCCCTGCCATCTAGTATTAGAAAAAAGTAGTGAGCTAAAGCATTTAAGATAAGGCACCAACTTTGTAAATAATATAATTGTACCTGAAAAATATAAGAAAATAAGCTGATACACCATTGCAAAAATAGAATTATTTAGTGGTTAGGTACAAATGTATTATTTAGAAAATCAATAGCCATTTATATAAAATAAAAAGTTGTTTAAAAATAAATGAAGATAAGTTCTCATTAATAAAAACAAGGATAAATTTGGAATAAACAACAAAAGAGTTAAGATCTATAGATAGAAAATTTTAGAATGTTAATGAGAGATATAATGTGTTTGAACCAATTATGAGACTTATTCTCTGTTTGGGTTGAAAAATAGCAGTTATCCCAAATCAATCCATACATTTATGACATCTCAATAAAAATATCAACCAGATTTTGGGGGAACTAAATAAACTAGCAGATATCAAATTTTATATGGAAAACTAAAAAATGAAAAATTGAGGGATAGGTCCCAGCAAATGTTAAAATACTATATAAAGTAACAGTTACACATCAAAGCAGTGTAATACAGCTTCTTGAAAAGATAGAGCACATAATCAAGCCAAGAAATAAACTTAATTATACATGAAAACTTATTATATGATAATGACCCCTTCCCCTTCAGGGTGAAAGTGTGGATTATTCAATAGAGGTTAGACAACTTCTGGGGAGGCTGGAAAATAATAATAGCAGATCCCTACCTCACACCTTCCATGAAAAGTTATTTTTGGTGGCTCAAATATATACACATAGAATGTTAAACTGTTGAAGTAGTAGGAATAAAAGCAATAATTTTCTCGAGAATTTCAGAATTTCAAAAGAATTCTAACATTGACCACCTTCCTCCAAAGTAAAAAGAGGACTACGAGGGCTATATATTTACAAATCAATATACTTGGCTATATGTAAGAAAAAACTGCCTGAAAAAAAGAAACAAAGTCAAAGAAAAGTGACAAACTTGGAGGGAGTTTTGCATAGTTCATAAGACAAAACACTAGTTACTGGAAAATTAAATGAACTCCTACAGTTGGTGTGAAGAAACCTAAAAACCAAGAAATGTAATTTTAAAAATTAAAATTTGAGTAAAAATAATTGCAAATCATTTTAAATGTGTAAAACTATAGTCACACAATGAACTATGTTAAAATTAAAATGATAAATTGTTTTTCATTATCAAAATATGTTTGCAGGATTTAGTTTCATTAGTGGTATAAATTGGTGCAAACTCTATGAAAGACAATGTGGTCATTTCTATCAAAACTCAAAACACACAAATAATGTGAATAGGAATTTATCAATTGTGTGTATTTTTTCCAAAATAACAATATTTATTGAAGCAATAGTTGTGATATTTGGAGATTAGAAAATCCCTAGATGTTCATTTACAAAGGACTTTAAGAATTCCAGTGTTCATGGCCACTACATGCCAATGACAATAGTGAATATATGTAGTAAAACCTCTAGACTCCAAAGACAATATACTGAGCAGGAGAATTTTTAAAAATAAACTCTTTTAAAATGTAAAAAAAAAAATTCCTTTCTTCTTATAAAGTGGAATACTAAGCAAGCTACAGCACACTATTTGTGTGGAAATAGTGAAGGACATAGGTGTGTCCTTTTTTTTTTTTAACTCATAAAATATCTTCCAAAGAATATATCATAAAATGGTAACAGTCATTACATCATTAAAAACCAAAAAACAGGGGACTTGACTATAAGAAGAGACTTATTTTGACTTTATACCTCTTTGTACAGGGTGTGCGTGATACATTGGCAATAACTTTGCATCTCCTTTTTTCACGTGCTTATTAATTTTGAAAAATGTTTCTAAGGTTATGAGTTAACATCATTGTTTCAGATATAAAGTATTAAATCCTGAGAGCAACTGTCATGTTGAAGGAATATGATGTTTAAGGAACCATAATTTCTGGACTATGTGCAAAGAGAACTGCTAAAGAAATTTCAGACTTCAATAATATCCCTTTATGTACAGTTTACAACGTGAAGAAGGTGTATGATGTTGATCCTGTGGTGTGATCACCACACCAACAAAAAAAACAAATGTATAAGATATGCAAGGATCACACATGTCCAGATATTTTACACGAAATCTAGGAGATCTTCAAGGAAGATCCAGGAAAATCAACGCATTCCACAGCAAGAGAACTACAGGTGTTGGATACAACGGTTTGCAAAATTATTGCTGAAGATATCAGATACAGAGTGTATGTTCTTAGAAGAGGCCAGTTACAACATGCAAAGGAAAGACACTTTGAAAACACAAGGAAACTGCTAACAAAATTGAAAAAGCCCTCTGATTTTCTTCTGCAATGCAAAGAATTTTCAGCAGGATCAAATAGTCAACAGAAGAAACACCAGGTGGCTCTGTGAGAATCTTAATGAAGTCCCAATTGTCAGGAAAACAAAATTTCCTGCTACAGTGATGGTGTCAGGTGTTGTCAACAATAAATGAGATATCATGACTCCGAATTTTTTCCCACAAGGCTTAAAGGTGACTGCTGATCTTTACCTTGACGTTTTGACAGAAGTAGTTGTACCATGCATGAAGCAAGTCATATTTTATCTTCCAACAACATGGTGCACCAGCACATAATGCCAACAAGGTGCAAGAATTTCTCTGTGTCAATGTTCCTGAATTCTGATCAAAGGAAATCTGGCTGCCTAGTTCACCAAATGCAAATCCTTTAGACTATTATGTATGCAGCATTTGTGAAAGAGAAGCTAATAACCCCATTCCAATAAAGAGGCTGTTAAAGCGAAGATTAAAAACATTATGATGACACTGGCTGGTAGCACAGTGGATAAGGTGCCAGCCTGCGAACCCAAAGGTCGCAGGTTCGATTCCCCAGCCAGGGCACAATAACCAGGTTGCAAACCTGGTCTCCAGTCAGGTCTGTGGCTGGAGGCCGGTGAAACGCAACCATACATTGATGTCTCTTTCCCTCTCTGCCTATCTCCCTTCCCCTCTTTCTAAAAATAATGAAATAAAAATTTAAAAAAAAAACAACAAAAAAAAACCATTATGATGTCCATGGATAAAGAAAAGTTAAAGTTCATCAAGATTCCCAAGTCAAAACGAGTCTATTATTACAGCAAATGAAGACTTTTTTACAATTTAAAAAATAATGACTATGTTTATGTATTTACATATAAGAATAAATTTATCTCAAAATATAACACTTTTGTGGCATATTGTTTATTTTAGTAAAAATTAGCCAATTTAACACATGCACCCTGTACAATTTTTGTTATTTTATTCTATGTGCATAGATCGGCTACTCCAATAATTCTAAAATTGTGCAAAATGAAGTGAAATGGGAAAATGAAGATTTCACTTAAGGGTGCTTTATGATCAGATAGAATTTGTGTCAAATGGAAACATATCTCATGCTAAAAATATAAACAGAGGAAAGTGTTATTTTTCCTCTCTGAATAGCAATTTCCACACTTCTACCAAGGTAACAAAAAGAGAGCATATAGTTGAAATGAGAATTAAATATAATTTATAACAGCTAGTTAAGCACAGTGTTCAATGATTGTGAAGCATCCAATATAGGTGGTAGTTGTCAACATCATTCTGTAATTTAAGCTTCAAAAAAACCTTTCGTCCATTAGGAGGAAAGCCTGTGTTTTTATTGATCCCACCGTACTTTACAAACAAGAAAAATGGAGTTTGAGTCAACAGGTCCAAGTTTTCCTAGCTCCCTTTCTTCCATTCATATTTGAATTTAGAAAAGAACAAATTGTGAAAACATAGGCTCCTGCATTTGAGGCAGACATTCTAGTAAAGCTGATGCCTAGCTAATGTGGGTTGCACATTCCCGTTTATTAACAACTGATTATTGTACATGGACCATAGCATCGCTTTTCCCAAAGACAAACATCTTATTCCTTGATACTGTATGACAGCGTGTGTTATTATCCATAACTTGGGACACTCAGCGGGCAATCTTACAAGAGCCCATTCCTATTCAACTCACTATAATTAAGAATGTTAGGCTTGTTGATGAAGCAAGGACAGGCATGATAAAGTACAGCTCCTCTCTCATTTCTTGGTTCCAGGGCACTACTATATTCCCATTATTGACTTCGGTCTTGCATGATTGCAAGGAGTTCCCCAATCCAGAGAAGTTTGACCCAGGCCACTTTTTGGATGAAAATGGCAGTGTCAGGAAAACAGATTACTTCGTACCTTTCTCCCTTGGTAATACAAATAAATCCATTCAAACCATACACATGCTCATTTTGAACAACTTTTATCTTCACTGAAGTTGTAGCATAACTAGGTAGTCTGCTGATGATAGTGAAGATGATCAAGTGAGAAAGTCAGAGTTTCTGATGTACTGTAACTGTAAGAAGCCATTTAATCCTGTATATCAGTAGTGTTAGGTAAGTCATCTAGGGATGACTTTGTTGTTCCATGACTGAGTATAATGCCAGATTTTACTTTTATTTATTTAAAAAATATATTTAATTGATTATGCTATTACATTTGTCTCAGTTGTTACCCCTTTACCCCCTTCCACCCAATACTTCCATTCCCTCCAGCAATCCCCTCCAGAGTTCATGTCTGTAAATCATCCATAGAAGTTCTTTGGCTTCTCAATTTCCTATAGTGTACTTAACAGACCTCTGCCTACTTTGTACCTAACAATTTGTACTTCTTAATCCCTGAGCCTTTCCCCACATCCTGTCCTTTCCCCCTCCCAACTGATAACCCTCCAAATGATCTCTATATCTGTGATTCTGTCTCTGTTCTCCTTGTTTGCTTGGTTTGTTTTTTTTTTTTTTTTTGATTCAATTGTTGATAGTTGTGGACTTAATTTCATTTCATGTTCATAGTTTTGATCATCTTTTTCTTATATCATTCCCTTTAACATTTCATGTAATAATGGTTTGGTGATGATGAACTCCTTTAGTTTTACCTTGTCTGGGAAGCACTTTAACTGTCCTTCAATTCTAAATGATAGCTTTGCTGGCTAGAATAATCTGAGCTGAAGGTCCTTGCTTTCCATCACTTTGAACACTTCTGCCAGTCCCTTCTAACTTGCAAAGTTTCCTTTGAGAAATCAGCTGACAGTCTTATGGGTACACCCCTATAAGAAACTAACTGCTTTTTTCTTGGTGCTTTTAAGATTCTCTCTCTCCTTTTCTTAAAAAAAAAATTAATTTTATTGTTGTTGTATTACATCCATCCCCTTTTTGCTCCCCTCTGTCCTCTTCCTCATCCACTCATTCTCCCACAAAGTCAATCCCACCTGTTGTCCATGTCCATGGTTCCTCCATACTAGGTTCTTGTCTAAACTTCTCCCGTTTCCTGCCTCTTCCTCCCCCTTCCCCCTGTCCCCCCTCCCCCCGACCCACTGAAGGCCTATTCACTGTATTCATATATCTGGTTCTATTTTGCTTGTTGTTAGTTTTGTTCATTATTGTCCTGTAATGGGTGAGATCATATGGTATCTGTCCTTCACTGACTGGCTTATTTCACTAAGTATAATACTTTCTAGTTCCATCCATGTTGTTGCAAATGTCAGGAGTTCCTTCTTTCTTTCTGCTGTGTAGTATTCCATTGTATAAATGTACCAAAGTTTTTTGATCCAATCATCCACTGATGGGCACTTGGGCTCTTTCCATCACTTGGCTATTGTAAATAATGCTGTTATGAACATAGGTGTACATAGGTTCTTATGAATTGGTGTTTCAAGATTCTTTGGATATAGTCCTAATAATGGAATCGCTGGATCAAAAGGCAGTTCCATTTTTAGTTTTTAAATGAAACTACCTACTGTTTTCCATAGTGGCTGCACCAGCCTGCATTCCCAAGATTCTCTTTTTAAAGCCTGGCTGGTGGCAAAGTGGATAAGGCGCTGGCCTTCGAATCCAAAAGTCGCTGGTCCAATTGCCAGCCAGGGCACACAGGGCCAGGTTGCAAGCCAGGTCTCCAGCTGGGTCTGTGGCTAGAGGCAGGTGAAAGGCAGCCATGCATTGGTGTCTCTCTCCATCTCTGCCTCTCTCCCTTCCTCTCTCTCTCTAAAAATAATAAATTAAATCTTAAAAAGATTCTCTTTTTACCTTAACTTTAAGCATTTTAATTACAATGTGTCTTGGTCATGCAGTTATAAAAGAAACTGAAGTCAGTCAATCCAGTTCAAATGTCACATATTACCAGATGACAAAGGGACTTTCTTATGCAAACTCTTATCTGTTGATCTCCCCTTTATGATATGGAGTTTTCCAAAACAAATGTACAAGCTGTTTTCTTCCTGTTAAATTATCAACAATTATAAACTTTCTGATTCTTAGAGCCAGAGGCCATCAAAGAGACCTTGGCTACTTTTTCTTCCCCACTGAAATCTGAACCCCACAGGCCTTTGCCTCTGTGCAAGAGTTGCTTGGCTCCCTGTTACTGTTTCCCATAATGTCATAAAGACAGTTCATGATTGGTGAGCATGCAATTTTTTCCCCTATTCAATCATTTGATAAGTATTATCAAAAATAATAGTCAAGATGTTTTGTTTCCAATTACAATGATAGGTGCTTACCTAAAAAGTAGATAAGGTGCCAGCCTGCGAACCCAAAGGTTGCTGGTTCACTTCCCAGCCAGGGCACATAACCAGGTTGCAAGCCAGATCTCCAGCCAGGTATGTAGCTAGAGGCAGGTGAAAGGCAACCATACATTGGTGTCTCTTTCCCTCTCTAATTCTCTCCATTCCCCTCTCTCTAAAAATAATAAATTAAAAAATCTTTTAAAAAATAAAATAGAATTTGGTTCATTTTGTACAATCTTTGATGATTTGTTTTCGCTTAGTTTGTTGTGGTAAAAGACTGTGGTATTAAATAATCTTCCACAGAAACATATTTAGGTTGCCTTTATGATAGATGCAGAAGGATTTATTTTATTAATTCATTATAGATGGATATATAGTTTTAATCTAACTCATCAGTATCATACATAGAAATGCATGTGATATTCTAATAGGTGAATCTCTCATTCATATAGATAAATCCCCAAAAGGAGAGTTACCCAATTAAAGAGTGAAAATTTGAGAGTTTCTATATACACTGACAAATAACCCTGCATGGATTTATTGTCCCCAGCAGGTGACGAGCATTCTCTTTCCTGAACAGCATTTTCAATGCCTCTTAGGCTCATATTGCATTATTTTTCTTTGTTGTTATTGTTTATTTTGGCATATTGTGTTTGAATATGAGCTACTATATTTGACTTTGGAGCAAGCTAATGGAAATGTTTCCTCCTTCCAGGAAAACGGGTCTGTATTGGAGAGGGCATAGCCCGCATGGAGCTGTTCCTGTTTCTTACCACCATTCTGCAAAACTTTTCCCTGAAGCTCCTGGTGGATCCCAAGGAACTAAAGACTCACACTGTTATTACTGTGATTGTCAACAACCCTCCCCCTTTCAAGATGTGTTTCATCCCTAGATAAAAGGATTTTTGTCTTGTAACATTTTAAACCAACTGGCTGAGTAGCTCAGTTGGTTAGAGAGTTGTCTCCATTCCCCAACATTAAGTGTTTGATCCCTGGGTCTTTCACATACAAGAATCAGCCAATTAATGCATAAATAGGTAGAACAACAAATTGATATTTCTCTATTTCTCTCTCTCCCTCTGTCTTTCTAAAAAGTCAATCAATAAATTTTGAATGAAGGATAAGTTCAAAGTAATTACTTTTTCCTCTTACTCCCTGCACCCCACCCCTAGCCAATAGCCTTTGTTTTCATTTTAAATAGTTTATGCAACAGAAACAATATTCACTAAAACTTGATGGACATTTGATTAAATATACAAATCCCTTGACAAAAAGGAGCTGGATCCCGAAAACTGCAAGGGTACAAATGATGCATTTATACCCTGTATAAACCATGTTTAGGCAGAACCAAGACCAGGCCCACAGGAGGCCTTTGTCAGGGACAATCAGCAACTTGAGTGAGCGAGCCGTCACTCTTTCTGTGGCTTCGGGGAAAGGCTGATTTTTGGCAGTTTTTCAACTACCAAAAAACAGAAGGCTACAAAGAAATTAATATAATAATCTATATACATGATTCCTATTTCCAATTGAAAGCATTTATATAATTTGTGCCACATTCATAAAATAAATCTTTACTTCCACAATAGATTGCTTTTGTATGTTTGACTTTATTTCAAAAACCAAAAAGTCCTTTCTTGATTTATGGGCTTTCTACAGTTAGAATATGAAAAATAGATGAAATTGAGTAATAATCTCATGTCACAAATCTCTCCCTGCCACACCCCATCTATTTGCAACAATTGATTTGCATGGGGCTCATAGAACCTTATTGGATAAGAAGTCAAACCATGTCCATAGTTGGATTCACACATGAATAGCTGCATCCTATTCAGAAAGAGGGAAGAGGTGGGGCTGAGGGTTGAAGAGCAAAAGGAGTTGCAGTGGAAGACAGCATTCCCAAGAAAACAGTGACCCCCAAAACAGTGGCAAGTATGCCAGCAATGGCCCAGCTGTGAGCAGATGCCACAAAAGGATGTCTCAAATACCAGAAGGAAGCCCAGCCTCCAGGGACACTGGGAGGGAAAAGAGCTTTAAAAGTAGAGCTAAGCTTCTGGTTAAATACACAAAAGAATTGAACACAGGGACATGAACAGATACTTGTACTTTCATGTTGTCACCAGCATTGGTCACAAGAGCCAAAAGGTAGAAACAACCCAAATGTCCATTGACAGATGAATGGAAAAGCAAATTATGACAATGATGTATATCATTATATACTATATCTTATTATGTATTATAGTATTATATATAGTAAAATATATATTATTTAGCTTCATAAAATTCTGACACATGCTACAATATGAATGAAGTTTGAAAACACTATATACTAGGTGAAAGAAGCTGGATGAAGAAGACCACATATTCTATGATTCTTTTATATGAAATATTCAGAGTAGGCAAATCCATAGAGACAGAACCCCTATGTTATTCTGAGAAGGGAAGGAGATGACCAAGGTTTATAACGTTATTAGCTGAAGAATTGATTGGAGTGGAGAAAGATGTTGCTAAGGTGTATGATAGAGTTGAAGGATTAGAGCCAAGACCGAAGATATAAAGAGGGCTTAAACTTTTTTAACTTAGAAAGGAACAACATAATGTGTATTCAGAAGAAATGATAAGACATGATAGATGGCAGATGAGGGTTGTCAGTTTTGTGAAACCCAGTACGAATTTAGATATATACTTAGCATATTGGAGGACACAGCCCTATTGAAACAGAATGGAGTTTGGTGAAGATGAAGGTGAGATGAGAAACTTGAACTTACAAAACTAACATTCCAAGTCTGTCATGGGGAAGCTAACCAGGCACAAACATCCAGACCTTGTCATGAAGTCAGCCTTATGCTGAATGGGCAGGAAACAGTTGTATGCCACTTAGAAGAATGTTATTCAGATATGGACCTACATTAAAAAGGCCTATATTAAAAAGGTACCCAAAGACTATACTTTCAGGGATCATTTTTATAGTTCATTACTAGAGAAGTTTCTCTGAATGTGTAGAGCACCAAAATAAATAAACAAATAAAATGAAGAAACAGAGAAAGCCAAAGAGGAATACAGACACAAACGGAGAAAATGGCAATGAATAAGTATCACTCAATAATAACCTTAAATGTAAATGGATTAAATGCACCAATCAAAAGACATAGGGTAGCCGAATGGATAAGACAACATGACCCACATATATGCTGTCTTCAAGAGACCCACCTTAGAACAAAAGATCGACACAGATTGAGAGTGAAGGGATGGAAAACTATATATCAAGCAAATGGACATGAAAAAAAAAGCTGGAGTAGCAATACTGATTTCAGATAAAATAGATTTTACAATGAAGGCCATAAAAAGGGACAAAGATGGGCATTTCATAATACTTAAGGGAACAATCCATTAAGAAGAAATAACTCTGATAAACATATATGCACCCAACATAGGAGCTCCGAAATATATAAGGAAATCTTGGAAGACTTTAAGAAAGGCATAGACTGCAACACACTAATAGTAGGGGATTTTAATACCCCACTATCAACAATGGACAGATCATCCAAACAAAAATTCCCCAGAGATGTTGTGGCATTGAACAACACTCTAGAGGAAATGGATCTAACTGATGTATACAGAGTCTATGACCCAAAAGAAGCAAAGTACACATTCTTTTCAAATGCACATGGATCATTCTCCAAGATAGACCACATGGTATGTCACAAGACAAGCCTCCACAAATACAGGAAAATTGAAATCATACAAAGTATCTTCTCAGATCACAATGGCTTGAAACTAGAAACCAATCTCAAGGGAAAAAAACAAAAATTCTCTAACTCATGGAGACTGAATAACATGCTTT
>PVIW01011632.1:0-36472 GCA_004026585.1 Noctilio leporinus | reverse complement strand
GTTTGCCCTCGCCGCCCGCACTTCACTGCTGAGACTTCCAGTCGCCAGGGAGCCTGAAACTGGCCCCGGTCAAACGCGCCCCTCTGGGCAGAGCCGCCCCTGCCCAGAGCCGACCTCGGCCCGCCAGCCGGTCGGTCGGGAACGCCTCACCTACTGTCCCGCTGGCCTCCTCTGCCTCTGGGCTCTGCTCCCCTGTGTCCAGATGCTGCCCGTTCCAATCCCTAGGGTCCTGAAGCCGTCTCACGCTCCTTATCCTGTCCTCTAGCTGCTTTGGTACTTGAGAACACCATCAGCACTGCTCTCTACTCTGTCGCCATCTTCCCTCTCTTTTTATTCTTTTGACTAGATAAAGCTCTTTAGGGACAGAGAACAGTTACTTCACTGGTCACCAGGAATAATGATGCATGATGGTGACCCTAAGAGCTGAAGGAGCACCTCTTCAGATTTTCCTTGTAGCTACCAGCCTTGCCCCTCCTTTTAATAGACCCTACTCTTTTCTAGGGCAGAGAGGCTTCTAAATTATAGCAAAATGAGTAGCATTTTGAAAAGCAAGTAAATATTTCTTTTTTCCTTTGATACTATTACCAGTCCAATATTGATTATCTGGTAGTTGGCCACATCAATTTCATATTTTCATAAATCCTCTTTGTATTTACCTTTCTCATCCTGTTATTTTAACCAAATGTTTAGAGGACTAAGACTGAGATTCCTCTCTGAAGTACCAGTTCAAATGTTCATCATTGTGACCTGTCGTTTAACCTAATAAAGTGTATGATAACCAGGGAGTATCTCATGTGCTCTAAGTAGTATGTCAAACTGAATAACTAATAAGTTATACAAAACATAATGTGCTATTATGTATAGTTATGTATCATGTGATGTAAAATTATTTATTAATATATTATTTTCAAATGTATGTTTGCAGTAGGTGAAGGAATATGCACTGAAATGGGAATCACAAATTATCTTAGAGTAGTTCTCTCATACGGGAGGATTTACTTGAGTGATTTTTTTTTTTTTTTTTTTTTTTGAGTTAAGCAGTTATAAGTTAGGAGAATCCTGTTGTCCTGGGGAATCTTATAACAAAATTATTTTTGGTGCCTGGCTTCTTGGTTTTCAGAGTTAGTCTTATGGAAAAAAGAATGACCAGAGCCAGGCTATGGTTGGGTAGAAATGAAGCTAAGATCCCAACTTCTTATCCCTGAGATTAGAAGTTGAGAAAATCTATCTGGGTGGACAAAAGTTGACCCAGTCTGTCTTAGTTCATTTGGGCTACTATGACAGAGTACCATAGAGTGGGTTGCTAGAAAACAAGAGAAATTTATTTCTCATTTCTGAAGATTGGGAAGTCCAAGGTTAAGACACCAGCAGAACAGGAAACTGGTAAGGACCCACTTCTTGGTTTACAGGCAGCCAGCCATCTTCTCACTGTGTGGCAGAAGGGGTTGAGCAAGCTTTCTGGGTGTCCTTTATAAGAGCACTAATTATATTCATGAGGAACTAATGAACTGATTAGCCTTCATAAACTAATCATTACCCAAAGTCCTTACCTCCCAGTTTGGGGATTAAGTTTCAATATATACATTTTGGAAGACAGAAATATTCAGTCTAAAGCACAATCCAAAGCTAGTTAGTGATAAAGAATACTAAAAGCCCCAAAGGGGACCTTGCTGTGAAAGAAGGGGCTTACACCTTTGATCCCAATATGGATCCAGGTGTTTTATGTGATATTAGAGCTAGTACAGCGTGTGTCTGAGGCAGGATGTGCCCGCATAATCTGCCACTTTATGGTGAGGAATGTGCTAGGAGTCTTGTTTGAGGACACACAGAGGTGATGACAAGAAACAGACCAGTGAAAGCGCTGCTGAATAGCACATTAGGGTTCCTTGTACCACAGGGTATCATTGTTCAATAGCAGCCGTTCGATAGCAATATGGCAGTCACCATAAAGTGATAGGATTTTACAGTCCTCTCTCCTTCTGTTATTTAGAAGAAGGAATTAGTATCTTTTATTTCCCCCCAAGTAATCTTCAGCCTTTTTTAATAGGATTCAGAAAAAGTTTGGTAATGGAAGCATATGGGAATTTGATGGTTAATTAAAAATAACAAGAGTTGTGACTATGTTTTTATAACAAGCTTGCAAAGTGGCTCATACTACTTGCATATGGATATTACCATGATTCCCAGTAGTCAACATTATTTAGATGATTTACTAAATGTATAGTAGTCTTTTGACTTTTTTTAATTAACCAACAGATACTATGTGGGAGTTTTGGAAGTTATTCATATCAAAAAATGAATTCCTATTCTTCTAAAGAATTACTGAATTAAGAGGAAAGAGACCAACTCAGTTGCAAACCAATGGGGAATGGCAAGGTAGGGAGGGAAATGGGATGAATGTAGTACAACAACAATAACACAAAACTTTAAAAACAAGAAAAAAGGAAAAAAGACAACTATCTTTGACTTCATATGAGCTTTTCCCTTTGTTTCTTATCAAAATTCTTAACATTTAAAAAAGGCTGTGTTTGATCTAGAAATAGTCATTAAGTAAACATCTAGAGTGCATTTCATGCCTAGGGAAGAGAGAAATCATATTTAGAAAATCAGTGGGGACTTGCTAATCTTGAAAGTACTTGGAGGAATAGAAAGAGATGTCAGGGAGCTAGGTATATGAAATTGCTAGGGCTGCCATCACAAAATACTATAGAATAGGTGGCTTAAACAACAGAATTTAATTTTTTCACAGGTCTAGAGGTCAGACCTGCAAGGTGTTGGTGAATTTGGATTCTGTTGAGGCTACTCTCTGTGGCTTGTTTCTTCTGGTGTCTTTACATGGTCATTTCCCTGATTTGTGTTCTAATCTCTCTCTCTCTCTCTCTCTCTCTTTTTTTTTTTTTGTAAGAACAGTAATCATTGGATTAAGGCCTATACATGTGACCTCATATTACCTTAATTACTTCTTTAAAAGATTTACCTCTAGCTCTGGCTGATGGCACAGTGGATAAAGCTCTGGCCTGAGAATCCAAAGGTTGCTTGGTTCAATTCCTAGCCAGGGCACATAACCAGGTTGTAATCCAGGTCTCCAGCCAGCTCCGTGGCTGGAGGCAGGTGAAAGGCAACCATTCATTGATGTCTCTCACCCTCTCTGCTTCTCTCCCTTCCTGTCTCTTTAAAAATAATAAATTTTGAAAATCTTTAAAAAGTCTTATATCCAAAGATAGTCATCATTTAAGATACTGAGGGTAAGATTTCAACATATGATTTGGTGGGAGCACACAATTTCCCCCAAGACTGAAAGGGGTCTCCAAAGGATGCTGCAGCAAGATCCCAGGGTTTTTCTTCTCCAGATTTTGTGCTACGATCTCAGCTCCTAATAGTCTTCAAATCCATGTAACTCTAGTTCGTGCAATTCTGGAGCTGAGGGTTCAACACCTGTTGAATTGTGAAGGACAAAGGGACAACTAGAGGTGTGAGGGAGTCACTGGTGTGTAGAGTTTGTTCAGTCATCCCCATTGGTAACTGGAAATCACCTTCCACAGAGAATATTTTTCTATGTCATGATCAGTTTCTTTTAGGTGATCAATTTTTATTTCAGATATGCTATTGGTTAAAATGGCTTTCTTGGACAGGCTGAGTATTCACCACAATAATGTGCAATATTTGTTTGCTAACAGCAACAGCAAGAGACAAGTGTTAATTATAACTTATTCACATAGGGAGTCTGCCTGTGTACCCTTATTCCCCAGCCTCACCCCCCTAGGACCTATCACGCTGCTTCTTAGATATGTTTGATTACTTTTCCGTTCAGTAAATTTTACACACACCTTCAGGCTTCCTCAGACTGTGACTACATGTTTCTTACTGATGGTCATTATACAAAATGCAGAGCTGATTCCATACATTTAAATTCTGATGGCCATGATTATGATGAATTAGATTGAGTAGAAATGTATCAATGTACCAGATTTTTGAAATCATGCAAGAGTTCTTACAAGAAAATGATTACATGTTTTCCCTTAACAGAAACAGCTGATATCAATGATGGGAGTGGCTCAAGTTTTATTTGTAAGATGGCAGTTGGTATAACAACTCTTCTGCTGCTTACATTTAAAATACCCCATACGGACATGTGCCACTGAAAGAATGACAAGGCTCTAGTCTTCCAATGTGGGACTTCAACCCTAGCTTGGCTTAGGACCCTGCAAGAGAAAGAAACATTGCAAAAGCTAAGCCAGTCTTTCTGGCCTGCAACTGGAGGGAAGGGGTATCTGAAGTTTTTCTCAATTGAATCCTCCCCTGATTTATCCATTTCTTTTTTTTTTTTTTTTTTTTCTTTAAGATTTTATTTCATTATTTTTAGAAGGAGGGGAAGGGAGAGAGGCAGAGAGTGAGAGAGACATCAATGTATGGTTGCTTTTCACCTGCCTCCAGCCACAGACCTGACTGGAGACCTGGTTTGCAACCTTGTTATGTGCCCTGGCTTGGGAATCGAACCTGCGACCTTTGGGTTCGCAGGCCGGCACCTTATCTACTGTGCCACCAGCTAGGGCAATGATTTATCCATTTCTAAGAGGACCTTGTGAGCTTTAAATAAATAATTCTTTCAGTTTTACTGAATAAAGAATAGAGAAAATGGGCAGAAATTCTGAAATGATGGTTAGGTTAGTCTTAATGAAGAGTGTTTTTTAAGATACTATTTTTTTTTTAAATTTTATTTATTATTTTCAGAGAGAAGGGCAAGGAAGGAGGAAGAAAGGGAGAGAAGCATCAATGTATGGTTGCCTTTCACTTGCCTCCAGCTGTGGACCTGGCTGGTGACCTGGCTTGTAACCTGGTTATGTACCCTGACTGAGGAATTGAACCAGCCACCTTTGGGTTTGCAGGCCAATCCACTGAACCATACCAGCCAGGGTAAGATACTGAGTATTTTTAATTTAGATGTTGCTGAAAGCTTTCTTCTTAATTTTCTTGAGGAAATGTATTTTTATAAGGGATTGAGTAATTTCTACCTGGATTAAGCGTGTAAGGTATTTAAAAAAATAAAGCACATTGACTTATTTCTGGTTCACTGAATTTTACAAAACACCTTCAGGCTTCCTCAGACTCTGCCCACATGTCTCTTGCTGGTTGCTCTGTATGTTTAGTTTTATGGATCCTTTATGGACCTCTTCAAGCAGGAGGAGAATTAATACTGGTAATTCAATAGCTACAGTTGTCCACTTGCAATCTGCTAGGTATTTTTGCATACATATTTAAATTAATTCTTACAATTCTCTATGAGACTTATTATTAGCTCTGTTTTTATATTTACGAAACTAAAGATCAGAGAGGTTAAATAACTTCCTCATGGTCACAGTGCTAATGAGGTAAAGCAAGAATCTGAACCTTGTCTTTCTGGCTCCAAAGCGGCTACTTTTAATCATGCCCTTACCGATTGTATTATAATGACACAGGTTACCTCCAAAATGGCCCCTCTTTATATTCTATTTAGCTCAGCTAAGTTCAATCTAACTTTTCTCAGCTTTGATTACTTAAGAAACAGAAAACAAGGTACCATTACCCCTTTCTTGCCTACTTTTCCATGCTGTATTGCTCTATATTCCACAGAACTCATTATTATTTTCTGCCTTACTATATTGAAGAAGGAGAAAATAGCAAAAATAAGGCTTTAAAAACTTGTGTTGGGAACCTGATGTACTTTATCATTTATTTTACTTCATTTCGTACATACAACCACTTAGTCCCAATCAGAGCTGCTAATTTTCATAGTTGCTAATTATAAAAATACATTCCCTTAAGTAGCTGCTCCCTTCCTGTATTTTAAAAAATTTTATTGGGGTGACATGGGTGAATAAGATTCTATAGGTTTCAAGTGAACAGTTCTATAAGTACATCATCTATAAATTGTATTGTGTGTCCACTTTCCCATGTCAAGTCTCCTTCCATCACCATTTATCCCCTATTGGGACTCAAGTACAACAGAAGGGACCATATAACTTACACAAGGGACATTCCTGGAGTACCCTGTATGTTTTTATTTTTTTAAGTTATAATTTAATCAATCCCAAGTAGATATGTCACAGAAAAAAAATAGGTCCACATGTATCTCTATTTTAAAATGTGGCAAATCCGTGCCTCTTAGAAGTTCCTCTCAGTTTTCCTGATGGTGTGACTGAAATAGCACTAGATTAGGAATGGATTATAAGGGAGTAAGATTGGAAATTTAGCAACCGGTTTCTAAATCCAGTTTCTAATTTGGATGTATAAGAAAAGGGCCAAGGATACTGAAAACTTTGAACCCAAAATTAGGGTCTGTAATACTCAATTACATTATTTTCAAATGGCAACATTTTAATGAACAAGAAGGCTTGTTATTTGAATTTTCTGGTAAATTTGAGATTATTATATCCTTTGCTTCAATAGGGTATTGCTGTAAAAATTTTGATTCTTCTCTCTTATGATTGATATCTTAGAGCATGCTAGGCTCATTCTGAGTATAGCAGAGAGTAAGTAGAATTTTAAAGATATAAATAATATCAGTCTCCAACAAAACAATATACATGGAACTTGCATTCTGTACCTTTTCTAGAATTTTACCCCTTTCTCAAAAGTGCCTATCACATTCTCAGATGGAAACAAGTAGTCAGTAGCAGGAGAAGTAATGGGGTTGTATTATATAGTACTTGCTGGTGGTATCCTTAGTATTTCACATTAGCTGTAGGTGACAGCAGCTTATAGGAGTTATCCCTTTTAGTATATTTGTTTTTTAATAGAAACTGAATGATAGAAGCAAAAGGTATATCCAGGTTCTTGAAAACTATAGCAATAACTATATAATATATTATCTACTTTTGACCTTTCATGACTTCCGTTATTACTTGTGGAATACTTTCTTTGGCTGAGGAGTTGGGAGAAAAGGAGTAATATTCTTTACTTTTCTGGAATTGTATGTCTTAAGGGGAACTATTAATTACTACTAAATGGATCCCAGTCAGTTTAGGACTTTTTCTCATAGTGTTGATGAGAGTCCTTAACTAACTGGAAGGAGTCCTAGACTGTTGGAGAAATAGCCCTCAGATCTCCAGCTTCTACCAGCTTTATAACATTTTCTTGAAAAAAAAAAAAAAAGGATGTAAGCTCTCCAAACCTCCATTCCTTATCTGTAAAATATAAATAATGATTACTGGCACAGTAGCGCAACACAGGACAGTTCAGGCTTGCACCTAAGTACTCAATTATATTAAGATGCTGGGTTATGCACTCATCCAGGAGCAAGCTGGTGAGTACACCCCAGTGCGAGGGCTGGTGCATGAGGCTCAGAAGCCTGGTATTTTTGGCATGGGGAGGGTAGATTTGTCTCTCAGAACAGTACTTATCTTAACCAAATTCATGTATTTTATAAAAAAAGGAGTGGTAGTGAATTGATTCCTAATGAGAAAAACTATCTCAAGAACAGGAAAACCAACTGTCTGTTCCTTCCATGGAAGTCAAGCCTTATAAGGGAATGAAGTCTTAATTAGAAAATTGCTTAAGGAGCTTGAGACTGAAATAAGGGGAGTTGGATGATGTGAAAATTAAATAGTATAACTGTAAGATAGCCAGATTTATCCATCTCAAAATAGTGATAGTTTTATTATTGGGACAGGAATGTTGAAAATACACTGGCCACAATTCTTTATGATTATCGTTATGTTAAGGATGGCTCTGTCAGTAGGAATGAGTTTCTGACGATCTTTTCTCAGGTATAGTAAAGTCTATTAATATATCACACTACATATTCAATTTACATATTCAATAGCCGCTCCGCCATTTTACACTTGACTTGTTCTAGTTTAGCTGTGATGGAGCATTTATTCAAGTTGTGGTCATATCTTTAAGGCCAGGAATTCATTTCTTCTTTTTACATAACTCTGCCTATTGTTATTTTAAAGTAATTTTTAAAAATTCAGTCTTCAGAAGTCATCTGACATCTCTTTCTCCACATTCTTGATTCCATTTGTGACAATGCATGTATACTCCACACTGTTATTATGAAAGCTAATTTATATAATGCAACAGAAAGTAGGTAGTACAGCTCGCAGCACCTTTCAGACATTTAATAACTATTTGGATTATGAATATAAAAGTATTCTTCTCTGAAATGTTTTATCATTTTATCCGTATATTTCTGAATTATTTTATCCCAATTTCCAACAATTGTTCCCATTTTAAAATGTTCATTTCCATTTTTTTTTTCTGCTAAGCTAAGAAGCTATCATAAATATATTTTTGAGCACCTAAACTATTATCTTTCAGATGCTCTTACACCACACAAAGAAAGACACACACACACACACATGTTCTGGACTATAGTACCTAATTTTTAGTTAGAGAAAATGTCTGTTTGGATTTGAGGTACAAAATATCACTATGTTATAAAATTAGAAGTGATATCCATCATAATGTTATTTTCTAACTTGTATTATAGTGAAAGATTGGTACTTAAGTATAGCAGATAACACTTACTACTTTTCTACTTTGAGTTACACTTTTGTCAATCCATGTATTATGTTTTTATATTTTCCTTTAGCTTCTATAAGGAAATGACAAGATTTTACTCATCTTCATATTCTCTAAGTACTTAATACATTTGTATTAAAAATTGGGTAACAGCCAAAGAAACCACCGAGTTCCGACATTAACTAAGATGAACTTAATTTCAAAATGCTTTATTTTCTGTTAGAGTGATTTAAAATTTCACATCTGTTTATTAGCATAAAAGATGCACAACTTTTCCAGAATGTATTCAGTGGGAGCATCTTTTTCCCAGCTATTTCCTGGCTATATTGCAGATAGAGATATATGTTAGGGGTATGGTAAAGCAAGTTAGCTAAAACCATTTCCATGTGGTTTCTGTGGCTTTGGGCAAAATTAGTCTTTCAAAACAATTTTCTTTTCTTCATTTTTTAATTTTTCTTTTCTTTTTTTACTTGAATTTATTGAAGTGACACTGGTTCACAAAAGTTTATGGGAACTGAAACTAATATAAGATTGTTGACCATTGACAACTATTGAAAAATTATAGCTGACAATCATGTTAGTTCCAAATATACAACATAGTGATTGGATACTTACATGTCTTACGAAGTGATTATCCCAATAAGTTTAGTACCCATCTGGCACCAGGTATGTATAGTTATTATAATTATATTGACTCCATTCCCTGTGTTGTACCAAAAACACTTCTTATGATACTTTATAACTGATGTAACTAAGGCCTTATATGGGCTTCATTGTAGACAGTAGGATTTCCCAGGCTCTTCTGCATCCGTCACACGTATTTTGAAGACAGCCTGTGTAGAAAAAAAGGCACAAGATTTTTGTCATAAACATGTATAATTCCTTTACTTCTCCCTTTATATAGCCATAGTTATATTATGGGATCTATGAATTACAAATAAAATTTGATAAAGAATGAATCTTGATAGCTTTCTTTATATCCTGCATGACTATTTTTTCATGATGGAAAACCCACTTCAACATAAAGCAGCTTTTTGGAGTCCAAATTGATCTCTCTGTAATCCTCACACCTTGTTTTCCTCTCTGAAGTCATGCAAATGTAACGTACATTTTCTTATTTCCTTCTTAAAATGTCTTACGAATAATGTGACTTGCTATAGCAAGCATGAAAGAGAGCCAAGTGACAACCCTTCTCCTGGGCTCTGAAATTTCATAAAACATTATCACCCTGTTTGGATCTTTTTCATATACAGTGATATGAAATGACATTTTCTTGTGTGTTCACATTTTTAGGTCAGTGGCATTCCATCTCCTAATTAGCGTTCTATTGCAGTCTTTTGAATGTAAACATACTCCCTTGGTATTTTACTGATGCTTTACTGAAATCTTCCCAAAATATTTAAGAGTAAACATTCCAGTTTTTCCTTCTTATCCTCTCATTTTTCAATTTTGTTAAAACTTATAAAAATTTGAAATGTAGCATTATTAAAAGTGATATATTGATACAACTATTAAAGAGAAAGGGACTGTATAGGTTTTAAAAGTGCATTTGTCAAGCCTTGAAAACTACTGTCATCAAGAGGTGGAGTCTAAGTTCTTTAAGTAGTTGTATAATACAGTGGAAGTGATGTTTCATGATTTCTGAGACTGTATCCTAAAAGACAGTGCTAGTTTAGTCTGGCTCTGGTGAAACATTTGCTCTTGGAACCCTGACATCATACTGTAAGAAAAGGTCTGGCCACCTGGGGAAGTATCACGTAGGAGTTTTCAGATAAAGCTCCTAAGTGAGGTCCCACTCAGCGACCAGCATTAACCCACAGGCACGTGAGGAAGCCTTGGGGATGGGTCCAGCACCAGGGCCATCCGACTGCAACCTTATGAGAACCTTCCAGTGAGAAATGACTAGCTGAGACCAACCAACCTTCAGAACTCTAAGAGATCATACTAGTAAATGATGTTGCTTTTATATGATGCTAAGTTGGAGATAGTTCATTATGCCAACATGATCAAATAACCAGAAAATATTTCACTGCCACATCGGGGCTGCCATAGCCAACACTAAAACATGAGGCATTGACTTTGAGACTAAGACATGAGCAGTAGCTGAGAAAGGCTAAAACTTGTTAGCAAAGTTTAAGAAGCCTTGAGGAACTTGTTAGTAACAATGTAAAATAAATAAAAACAACTCTTAAAAGCTGGAAGAAAAAAGACCTTTGTTATGTAGTGGTAACAAGTTTTAGAGGCATTATCAGTCATTGAAATATGGCAAACAAAGACACCTAATGAATTGAATTGGATGATTGGCCTAAGGAAACTTCCAGGCATAATGTTGAAGATTCCACCTGATTTCTTGAGCTGCTTATAATAAAATGAGAGAACTAAAGAAATAAGAACTTTAAAAAAGCTGTTAAGTCTAAAGAATCCAGGACTTGGGATCAAAAATAAAACAGTTTCTTTTTCATTCCCAACCTCTCCAGATGGTAAACTATTTTCAAATTAGGAAATAGCTTTCAGACAAAGATCAAATCCAGGGCACTGTCAGGAAAACGTGGTCTAAAAATGAATTAAAGCCATTCCTAAGACTTCAGAAAGGTTCAAGGTGGTGCCTTATATACTTTTTCCAACACCCAAAGGCTCTCTAAGAATCTTAAGATCATGCTTTCATATTTCCTCTCAATTAAAAACTAGGGCTTCCAATATTTTTTAGGGAACTAGCTCACAGAAACTTTACTGGGAGGTGAAGGGATGGATAGAAGAGCTTACCTTGAAACTCTTTATGTGAGTAGTTTTTGTTTAATGGCATGAACCCCAAAGAGATTGATTGGACATCCATAAGTTTATGATAACTGTAATACCAGAAACATTGCCAGCTTGGACTAAAAAGGAAAGCCTTGATATAAAATGAAATGTTGCCTTGGTATACCCATATTTCTATGTGAAAGAAGCAGGCAGAGAAGAGTATTCACGGCTATAGGCATGGATTTCATTTTAAGAAAAAGGAAAGACAATTCAAAATGAGTAACAAAAAGGTGTGGAGAATTATTGTCAGATAGCGGGACTAAGCCATGATCAAGGAACTGAAAATACATGCTTATCTGGATTCCATGATTATAATGGACCAGGAATTTAAATATCTTCCGTTTTTCTTTTGCTTTCTTTCTTAAGATTTTATTTATTATTTTCTGAGAGAAGGGTAGGGAAGGAGGAAGAAAGGGAGAGAAACATCAATGTATGGTTGCCTTTCACCTGGTTTACAACCTGGTTATGTGCCCTGGCTGGAAATCGAACCAGCGATCTTTGGGTTTGTAGGCCAGCACCTTATCCACTGTGCTACTAGCCAGGGCTTATTTTCTTTCCTTTTTATTCCTTCCTATATAAGAGCATCAATCTTATGCCTCTCTCATCACTATATTTCAGCTGTGTAGATAGTTCATTTATTTAGTTCACCTGTATTCAGATCCATAGGGAGTACATTCACAATGCTATACCTGAGAAACTATAACCAAGATCACATGGACTCCATTTCCATGTAGATGATGTATCCTAGATATTAAGCCTGAGACTGGAGGTCTAGCATAAAATTTTAGGTGTTCAGAAGTATATTTTGCTTGTGAGAAGAATGTGAATAATTTTGGTCTAAAGGGTAGACAATCATCCCATCAAGAGGTATAATCTAATTCCCTTGTCTTTGATATTTGTAGCCTTAGTGACTCACCTATAATAAAAAGAGCTGTATAATTTCCAAGGCTAGTTCACTCCTTTTTTCTAAGTCTCTCTTGAGATACTTGCTTTTGGAATCCATCTGCCATGCTATGAGGAAACCCAGGCCAGTAGGGTGTTCCAGCTGATCACCCCGGCTGAGATCTTAGCCAATAACCAGCATCAGCTACAGGATATGCAAGTGAGAAAACACTGAAGATGACTCAGTGAAGTAACCAAAGTTACTATCTGATAACAGCATAGGACGCCCCAAGAAAGGACATCTAGATGGTCTAGTCAACCTCCAGAAGTGAAAGAGCTAAAAATGATAAATTATTGTTTCTCTATGGTATTACATTTGCCATAACTTTTTTAAAAATTATTTTTAGAGAGAGGGGAAGGGAGAGAGGCAGAGAGGGAGAGAGACATCAATGTATGGTTGCCTTTCACCTGCCTCCAGCCACAGACCTGGCTGGAGACCTGGCTTGCCTAGCTTACCTGGTTATGTGCCCTGGCTGGGGATCCAACCAGCAATTTTTGCCAGCGCCTTATCCACTGTGCAACCAGCCAGGGCCCATTTGCCATAAATTTTTAATAGCTATAAGTAACTGGACAGGGGCACATATACACTTTCTGATCTGGAACACTCTTCAGTGTATATTAAAAATAAAAAGAAGCAGGAGTGCATTGCATACAACCATTGTGGTGTTTTATTAGGTATGTTGCCTGAGACTGTTTCTTTGTCTCAGAATTGGTGACTAGCATATAAAGTTGAGAAAAAAAGAGCTTTATTTCACATTCAGAGTAAAACGTAAAAATTAATGGGGTCATACCTTCTCAGGGCTTCTCTAGCAATGGCTGAATGACTGCTGTTTCAGCCACCTCTCCATTATATGCCAATGCTTGGGAGGGTTTGGGCAGGCATCCAAAACATCCCTTGACTTCCAGATCATCAGGTCAGAAATGGAAATATTGGAACTTTTCTCCTTCCTTTTCAAGGAGGGTCTCTCTCAAATCCCTTTTCTATTCCAAGAGAGAAGGGCTTAAAGATTTGCTTGTAAACATTGAGTGGCCTACAAGATGGGATGATTGGCAATTTTTCCCACATTGGGGATCTGTTTTTTTAATGGAGTTTCTGATAAGGCTTCTGAGCTCTTTGGACAAGAGTAGAAAAGTTTTGGAGAGAGGTAGATGACTGAGGAAAAGGAATTGCAGTAAGTTAATCCTCCTTCTAGTATTTATCCTCTCAAGGATATATATGAATATATTATAGGTAATATGGACATGTAGAAGGTTTAACCATCTTTCTGACGCCCTATCATTGAAGGTAAGAACTTTGGTAATAGGGAAATATGACATACCTTTTGTATGGGAGATAAAAGAGATCTGGAAGAATTCATACTGAGGACATAGCCACATCGTGGATTAAGATGAAATAAGTGCCGTTCCAACTAGTAGAGCATGCAACCTCATACACTCTATCTTGGAATATAAAATGTTACAAACACTTTGAAAACAGACTGGTGATTTAAAAAAAGTAAAGTTTAAATGTACACATACTGTACAACCCAGCCATTCTACTCCTAGGAATTTACGCATGATAAATATGAGCTTTACCCCCACAGACTCGTTTATAGTTGTTCATAGCACCTTTATTTATAATAGCCAACACTGGAAGTTACCCAATGTCCATCAACAGATAAATGTTTAAACAATGTGTTGAATAGTACTCAGAAATAAACAGGAAAAAAAAAAATACCCAATACCAGTTACATTTAATAATATGGATGAATCTTAAAGTAATAGTATAAGGTATAAGTGAAAGAGGCCAAACATAAGAGTACATGATCTATGCTTCCAGTTATATATAAAATTCTAGAAAATGCAAACAAATCTATAGTGAGAGAAAGCACATCAGTGGTTACCTGGGCATGTGGGTGAAGTAAGGCATGAATGGATTTTAATGAGTAAGAGAAAATGGAGGGAGAGGGGAGGGTGATGGATATGTTCATTATCTACATGGAAGTATTGGCTTCATATTTGTTAATATATGTCAAAACTTACCAAAGTATTCATTTTAGATGTACAGATTACTATACCTTAATAAATGTGTAAAAGGATATTATTAAGCTTTGTTTACAAAGGAGAATTTTAAGAGAGTAGAAGGAAACCTACAAACTTTGTGAATATATTTGCCACACATATACTTTACCATGAATTTATTAATGGAATATATAAAGTATTCCAGAAAATAAATAAGAAAAATATTCATTATAGCCTAATTCAGAAAAAGCCAAATGCCAGATAAATTTTAGGATAGGTCTGCAATGAAATTATCAGATGGTAATAAAAACGAATAAAACTCCCTAGTGTAAACAATAGACTTGGGGTTATTATGATTGTTGTGTCAATCAATGCAGGTTAATCAATTAGAATATAATAAATGTACCCCTCTGCTGAGGAAAGTTGATAATGAGGGAGACTATGCATGTATGGGGCAGAAGGTGTATGGAGAATCTGTATCATCTTTACAATTTTGCTGTAAACCTAAAACTGCTCTAAAAATTATCTTCAAAAAAATTAACTACTGTTTACACAACAGCATGGACAAATATCACAGGCATAATGCTGAATAAAAGAATATGGCTATAAAAAAAAGCAGGTAACTATATTATTCCATTCATATGAAGAGTGTGATAACTGTTGATTAGGAGACTACAAAAAAAAAAAAAAAAACCTTCTTAAGTTATGGAAATAATCCAGCTATATGGCTGTAAATTATTTGAATATATATAATAGTCATATACATACATACTAATATAAATAACTGTACTTTAAAGAACACCAAATTATATACTCAAGTTTCTGCTCTTCACTTTGTTATATCTTGTTTTTAAAAATAAAAAAAGAACTGTATGTGTACATTGCTACAAATATAATCTCAAAAAACTGAATTTATATATATGTACATACATACATACATATAAGCATACATAGCTAGACTCATGGATACTAAATACAAAGGTGGATACATGATGGTATACTAATAGAATACTTTTTAAAATTCACAAACAACTGTAGTAATAATTATACACAAACAACTCATTATAGTAATGAGAGTTATACTTTTCATATTATAATTTTATGCATCTTTTGAAATTTGTATCTTCTACATATATTTTCCATTATAAACAATAAATAAAGGTAGTACAATCATTAAATTTTAACAAAATATTATATCTTTCCTCTGGAGTCTGCTTAACCTGTATTGATAATTTGCTTCTATAATATAGGAATTAAAAAACTTTAAAAAAACTTTAATGACCTAACTTGACATGAAGAAAATTATATAGTATTTTCTGATGTTAGAGGTTGGTTTTTAATCTTACATATTATGAATTTAGAAACAGTCAGGTTTTCTAATAGAAGTATTTCTCAGTGTATTTATTACCCCATTAAAAATCCCTTCTTCTCATTTTAAGATGTCAAGAACATATTGGGAAGTAAGGATGATACAGAGAGCCGATTAAGATCACTGCGGGTAAATAGGAGGGTTGTAGGAGGAGTTTGCTGAGGCACTGGAAGGCTGTCCAGGACGGGATTGGCTGAGAAGCTGAATCCCTCTAGAGCCAATGGAAATAAAAAGAGGGCTGGCTCCTTTGCTCACAGTTTTTCTGTCTCCTGAGCTGGCTCTCACTCAGGCTCTGGCTTTCAGACTCTTCCTCGAGGCTGCTTGGATGTTGGTGTAACTGCGTGCATTTCCCAACGGAATGTATTTTGTATGGGAAGGAACTCTGGGCACAGCCCACGATCAGGCTGGCCTGGCAGAGGGTGGCAGGTTTATTCTTTGGGTGTCTAGAGGGAACAGGCTGAGGCAGAAGCCTGCCATTCTTCCAGAGTTGAGTAGCTTTTGGGTATTATGTTGTTTTAGTTTGTAAACTAACACCATAGAAACGAACAGGGGAAAAGCTAAGCTAACCCAGGTAGTGGAGTTTGATAGGCTTAAGTGATTAAATCTGTGAATGAAGATTCCTTTATCCCCAAACCTTTGCCTCTGGAATGTTGCCTAGAGGTGGCAGTGAGCAGTGGGAACCCAAATTGCTGTTTGGTAGGAAGGAGACTTTAGAGTGTTGGTCCTGTTGTCCTATTGTTATGAGATTGAGATTTTGCAGTACAAGTAGGGCTAACTTGCTATTTTTTTAATCAATTCTTTGAGCTATTTTTACTTCTTGCAGAGGTGTAATTTGAGACATCAGCTGGCCAACAACTTAATTAGCAGTAAGAATCTCAAGGCCTAACATCTTTTAACAAGAAGGCTTAAATATCTTTGTAAAGGCAAAGTTGAAGAAGTGAAATCATTGATGGCTGTTGGGAATTGCAGTATTGACCTTAGATTTTTTTCTCTAGAGAAGTTTAGATCAAACTGAAGAAAAGCATGTGTGTTTCCTTGGGTTGGCTCCCCTTTAGAGAATCTTATGTCTATACGGCCTTTCCAGAGATGCTAGAAGCCAATGTTGAAACTGTACTCTAAAGAGCACCAAAGTTAAAATTCACAAGCTCAGGAACAACTTGTTTTCACAGCAATGAGAGCTGGCATGGCAAACACTTCTCAGTGGTGACTTACATACTTATTCAGTGATTTAGACTGCTTCTCTGGCACGGGTCAAATGGCATATTAACATGGGATATAATCCTTTCTCACTCCGTAGGCTATGGCTCAGTGTGATATTGGCACCATATTAAGCTTCATTAACCCTACAACACGTTGCCTTCTTACTTTTGGCACTCTCCTGCAGGCTGCAGGCAGTAACCCATGAGTAATCTGATTACCTACAACCGACTGTAGCTGCATGGAATGGAGGTTGACTACAGAGTGGAACACAATTACAGTCTTCTGAGATTCAATTAGAAAGCTGTGGTAGAGCTTCATTCAGTATTCTGAAACTGGCTCCAATAACCCCTTGTCAACTGCACATTTCTTTAAGAGCCCATCGTAAATAATGAACTTAAAATGCTTTACCTGTTCTTCATGTGCCTTTTTAGCATTTGTCCTCCTGAAATGCATAATAAACCAGGTTTGTGGCTGTAAACAATAGTAATTATTTCCACAGACTCTACATGGGATTTATTTATTTATTGCCTTCTTTAAAGGAGAAACATTATTTGTCTCCTCCTTAGAATTATTCTGACTTTAGTCTTCCTTATAAGTGGACATTAAAAACAAATGCTACTTAGCATGGAGCTGAAATTTATCATGTCCTTTATATAAAACCCAATGTTAAGAAAAACTAAGCTTCACATGTGAAAAGCCAAAATAAAGACACAGATGTTCTGAACTGGATTATGTCATACTGTGACATCTCATAAACATCAATTATGCTAGATATACATATCCATAAGATGTCATTCTGTGCTTGTTGGTGGTCTCAATTCCTAATTGCACATTTAAAATAAAGCTATTTTAAGCCTTGGCTGGTGGCTCAGTGGATAAGCGCCAGCCTGCAAACCCAAAGGTCACTGGTTTGATTCCCAGTCAGGTCACATCACCAGGTTGCAAGCCAGGTCTCCAGCCAGGTCCATAGCTGGAGGCAGGTGAAAGGCAACTATACACTGATGTTTCTCACCCTTTCTTCTTCACTCCCTGCCCTTCTCTCTAAAAATAATGAATAACATCTTAAAAACAAATAAAACTTAAAAAAAAATTAAGCTATTTTAAAATGCGGAGTTGGAAGTAATGACACATTAGGTAGATGTTTCAGGTGTGTATATTAAAATGTTTTTGATAATGCAGTGTTTGTTTTGTGCATTATTCTTGTTCCCAAACTTGCCTCATCTTGCTTATTTGTTTAGAAAAGGAGCTGCTTTTTCTATTCTAATAATTATATAATGAATATGAATTTTGGAGACAGATGAGCTTAAATCCTGGCTTTATTACAATCTATGAGACCTTTAGAGGTTATTTTATGTTTTTGAACCTCATTGTTATCTTGTTTGAAAAAGAAATAAGGTTACCTATGACAGTGTAGTTGCGGTGATTAGCAGAATATAATGAAGGGAATGACACAAGGCACCAGATATAGTAAACACCCAATATATATGACTTTCTTTCTTACTAAATTTCTAAATCTCACTAGAAACTTCATCAGTTTGTTGTAAATTTATGTTTTTGTTGTTATCACTGTGTTGTAATACTTATCTGGTTTAATGATATCATCTATTTTTATGCCACAAAACTGGAAGAATCATTTTGGGAAGGGTATTTATTATTATCTTAAATTTATTTTTCAATTATGGTTAATATTAGTTTTAGTTTTATTACATAGTGATTAAACATTTATACCTTAAAAAGTGGCTATTCTAATAAGTTTGATATCATACATAGTTATTACAGTATTAATGACTATATTCTCTATGTTATACTTTGCATCTCTGTGACTGTCGTTATACCTGATAATTTGTACTTCGTAAACTCTTTAACTTTTTATACCTCTCCCCCAACTCTTCCATCTGGCAACCATCAATTTGCTCTCTGTTTCTATGAGTTTGTTAAAGTTTTGTTTGTTTATTTTGTATTTTAGATTCCACATATGGAATCATGGTATTTCTTGTTTTCTCTCTGACATATTTTTCTTAGCATAATACCATCTCAGATTGAACCATTATAATACCATCCATGTTGTCACAAATTATAAATTTTTTTTTATTGTTGAGTAATATTCCATTGTATATATGAAACACATCTTTATCTGTTCATATATCAGTGGACACTTAAGTTGCTTCCATACCTCAGCTGTTGTAAATAATGCTGCAATGAACATAAGGGTGAATATATGTTTTTAAATTTCTTTTAGATTTCTTTGGCTAGCTACACAGAAGTGAGCTTTTGAGTTCATTCTATTCTATATGGTAGTTCTATTGTTCATTTTTTGAAGGCCCTCTATATTGTTTTCCATAGTGTCTACACCAATTTACAATCCAACCAACAGTGCACAAGGGTTCTGTTTCCTCCACATTCTTGACAGAGCTTGTTATTTGTTGATTTATTGATAGTAGCCATTCTGACAAGTGGGAGGTTTTATCTCAGTATGGTTTTAACTTGTATTTCCCTGATGGTTAGTGATATTAAGCATCCTTTTATATGTCTATTGGCCATCCATATGTTCTGTTTAGAGAAATGTCTATTGAAATCTCTGCCCATTTTTAAATCAGATTGTTTCTTTTGACGTTAAGTTGTATGGGTTACTAATGTATTTTAGATACTAGCCCCTTTTGGATGCATTACTTGCAAATATCTTTTTCTCTGTTCAGTGGGGGGTTACCTTTTGATTTTATTGTTCAAAAACTTTTTAGTTTGATATAGTCCTATTTGTTTAAGTTTTCTTTTCCTTACCTGAAGATATATATCCAAAAAAAAAAAAAAAAAAAAAACCCTGCTACAAGTGATGCCAGAGAGTTTAATGCCTATGTTTTCTTCTAGGAGTTTGTGGTTTCATGTCTTACGTTTATATATTCCCTTAATACATTTTTAATACATTTTTAGTTTATTTTTGTATGTGGTATAAGAATATAGTCTGGTTTCATTTTTTTTTTTTTCATTTTTTATTTGTTCAATTTTCCCAAACCATTTATCGAAGAGACTATCACTAATTATTGAAGTACATTACTTGTAGGCATTTATGTGGTACCTGAGTTTTAGTTAGTGGTATCTGAGTTTAAGTGAATATATTTTCCTTTTATTCCCATTGTCCTTTCTTCAAAGAAATTGTGAATATACAATCAGTTCATAAAATTTGTCCAGGTTCAAAAAACTCAATAAAGTGCTTCAGACTAATGCCAGTTCCTTGACCTCTTCGAGGCAAATGCTTAAGGAGTCTGAAAATGTAAGAATTTTTTAATCCGAATGTTAGATGGTTAAACATGCTCAAAGTATATGAAAACTTCTTCACTTGACTCTGCATGTAAATACCTAATAAACTGCTAAGTGCTAAATATTTTCTTGATAATGTTGAAAACTTATAACTCTGAAAATCACTTTCCTCCCTTTACTCTGTTGATTACATGTCTGGTGAATCTTTACTAGCACTGACTGTATTTGCAGGGCTAGTGTGCATTTGATAGCCACTGATGTGGGAGGCCATGTCAGGCATTAACATCCATGAGTCAGGTGGTCTAGTTTGGTCCATTCATCAGTTAAGTAATGACACACATCATTTTGTCATTCTGTGTAGAGTCATTCCCTGTCAACTGGTCTAATTTATTATTATTATTTTTTTAAAGATTTTATTTCATTATTTTTAGAAAGAGGGGAAGGGAGAGAGGCAGAGAGGGAGAGACATCAATGTATGGTTGCTTTTCACCTGCCTCCAGCCATAGATCTGACTGGAGACCTGGCTTGCAACCTGGTTATATGCCCTGGCTAGGGAATTGACAATTGGTCTAATTTAGAATTCATTATTATCACCAAGGGTTGAGGAACAATTTTACAAAGTTTTGTCAACACATTTTGCTAGATTACTATTATTGTAATTAATGGTAGTCAGGTCATTAACACAGGAAAGCCAAATGGATTTGAAATCTGAACTACTTTTCAAAGAATAATCCTAAAAACAGCCCTGGGTACATCCCCAGGCATGGGCATGGCTGGAAGAATGAAAAGCTAATATATGTTAATATATGTTTTAATTCTTGTTTTGTTTTGTTTTTTTTTTTCTTCAGCATGTAGGTATGTTCTTATCACCAGTGGGAAATTCAGATCAATAATAGTTCAGCTGAAGGAAATATAAGGTCTTATGTAGTTGATTTCAACTTTTTAAGCATTGAATAAAATAAGCTTTTACAAAAATTCGAGAAAATCAATTTTCCAATTGTTTGGTTAATACTATTCAGGACTCTCATAAAAGCATTGCCACTTTTATTTCTTTTCTTTTTTTTTGGTTATAAACCTGTAAATAATCCATAGGGCAAAGTTGCTAACAAAATTGCCATTCTCATTTGTTCTCACATCTCCCTCCAGTTTTATCTATTTCCTCTCCAATAACTAAGAGTCTGTTACCACTGCCTGGGCTAAATAGATTTTATACTTTTTTCTGTCTCCAGAGTCTTGCTCTTTACACCCACCCTGATAAGTCTTGTCAATCAATGCATTTTCCTCTCCTTATGTTACTCTCCTTCAAAAATGTCATCAGCAGCCTAAACTTGTCTGTTCTTATTCTTATGCCAATCTTGATCAATTTTTATGTTTCCTTCACCCCATAAAGTGATTCTAAAACATTGCTAAACAATATAGATTTTACCAGAGATATTTCGTGAAGGTAAAATCTAAAGTTATATAAACAATGGCCCCAAGTGCCCTCTATGAATCTTTGCCCTTCTCCTCAAGTTCCTCTTTTCCTACCTACACTCCTCTCCTTATTTAGAAAACTCTGTATCTTTTCCCATTGCAGCCTCACATTTTTCTCTGGCTTAGCAAAACAAAGCATCTGCCTCAGCATTCATGCTGGAGGGATGTGGGGGTAAGAGTGGCAATATAAACAATGTGTTGTTTCATTGACCATCACACATTTGTTATTTCATTTTATCTTCACAACATTTCAAATGAGGAAATGGAGCATCAAAAAAGTTCAGTACCCAAGATCAAAATTAAGGGGCACAGCTCGGGTAGAGACCAGATCAGGCTGGCTTTGATGCCCTTGTCATTACCACCAAACCAGAATCAGAGGTAATTTTTAGGTGATGATTATGTTGACTTTCAGATATTTTTGGTAATTATATAGTCTAGTTTGATATGTATTTTTATATATACAGTAAAACCAACATACATGTATACAGATACCATTACTTATTTCACAAAACAAGCAAGTAGATTCAAAGTTGCTTTGATATAAATGTTTAATTAAATGATAACAGAGGTGGCCTATGGATATGGAAAGAAGTTTAGAGGATGCTATTCAGCTGAATAAAGTTGAGAAAACACTGACTACATTACTTCATGGTTCTTCTAACTGCTCTCTGAGAGTCTCTGAACACAATTAATGTGAAGTCTCTGTGCTTCTGTGCTACTTCTCCATCTAAAATGTCCTCCTTGTGCATTTCTTCTTGCTGAAATCCTGCTTAATTGGTGCTGCCTTCATGAAATCTTCCTGTCTGAACCTCTTTTGAAGATCTTCATTCAGACACTGAGATGGCACCGAGTATAGTGTGTAAGTATATAATCTTTTTTTTGAGACTGTTTCTCAACATGTGTGTTCCCTTCTATCCTCCTTGTGGTCAGGGAATTTCTTGTGTACATTATTATAGCTCCCCTTCCCATAGCACTTGGCTGAAACATAGATATCCACTAGAAAGGTATTGTGAAGAAGGAAGTCAAGGAGGCTGGGTTCAAATCCTACCACATGCCTCTTAATAGCTAAGGGAGCCAACATAAACAGAGTTTGAGTCTCTATATACTACATAAAATAGTATAAGCATGTAACATGAACATTATCTCTCTTATCAGATTCAATATACATTTATGCTTTTTGTTTCTACTATCAATAACTATTTTCTGAAAGATGTGTAGAAAAGATTGACACAGAAATTATATTAATTTACTTAAGCTTCAATCCTAAATGTTACAGGCTTTTGCATATAACTTGGGTATTACTCAGATAAGCAGTATATCAACAAAAGTATCCATTTACCCACATGCTCATAAAATGTATATTAGGAGTTATTTGGATGTGTATAATTGAATACTAACTCAAACTAGTATAAGAAAAAGAAATCTTAAGTTGGGAGAGAGAAAGGAAGAGTGAATATTTAAGTCTCAGTAAACTACAGAGTTCTGAGTTATATTTGTTTCAGAAGTAGCTGAATCTAGGGTGCACAGGTAATGTCACCAGGGTTCGAAGTGTCTTTCCATCTCTTCTTTCCCTTTGTGTGGGTTTCATTCTCAAGCAGTCTGTCTCCAAGTTCAGACGGTTCATCCATAAGCAGCTCTAGGCTTACCCAGCTCTTCCAACTAGTACACTTACGTGAGAGCCTCTCTACCAGCATGTGTTTTTGTTCCCAAGGACTCTTATGGGCCTTTATTGAGTTCCATGTGCACCCCTGAAACAACCATGGTATCCACCATGTTTATTCACTCTGATTGCCTAACTGGTCCAGGTTTTAGTGGAAGAGGAAGTGACAGAGTGATAGCACAATCAGTTCCAGAAGAGAATGATTCTAGGACAGATATGAAATAGGAACCTTGTATAAAGAAAAAGTGAGTTAGAATGAACACAAGCATTTAGAACTGGTGTAGCAGGTGTGCTCAGTGCTTCATTCACACCCTTTCAGCATCCTACAGCAAGTCCCTTCACCTCCACCCAGGGCTTTCTTTTGGCCTTTGCCAACATACAAGGCAGTGAGGGAGAATTAATGGCCCTGGCAGCATCCCCTGACCAATGATGGGGGATATACCCTCAGCTCCCTCTCCTTTGTTGGGATATCTTGAGGGTATGTTTTTTAACATCTCCTGGAATTCTCTAGTAAGACTGGATGCCAGTTGCCTTAGTAGTACCTACATGGTAATACTCTATTTATTGTTTCTTTTCCTTTCCTGGTTCACTTCTCCATTTCCCTTCTTGTAAGGATAACCTCTCACATTAATTACTTTTGTTTACCTCCTGATCTTGGTGTCTGCTTCTGGGGGAATCCATTCTACCCTTCCCCCCTGGGCGGGGTGGGGGGAGGGAGAACTAGTAGGAAATCTCTATTCAATTCCAAAGTTTTCTGCATAGAATTTACTCATTGCAATTAGTTGCATGAAAACTAGTTATTATATTTGGAATGGTTATTATACTTGTCTGTGATATGTGAAAATAGAAAAAAAAAAATACCCTCTTAGATGAGTGAACAGTGTAATGAAGACTAAGAACACATTAGCTAGGATGAGGGTGAGGGACAATACTGTACTGTTAAAATTTTTTTTCACCTTTTCTTCCAATTAAAGTTTTCTGCTTTTGCTACTATTTTAAAGGGTGTCTGAGAACCACAAAAACATTTTAAACCACATTTGAAAATATTTGGCTTAAGTATAAGCTCAGTTTTCGAATATGCAAGGGAAATAAATTACTTTCATCATTCTAACTTATCATTTGGAAGTACAGTTTACCTTTGATCTAGTAAATTTCTACAAATTAGATTTGTGGAAATATAATGAAGATAAGCTCATACGCACGTATTCAGTAAATATAGTACAGTTCTTGTTGTTATCAACTATGCGGTTATAAGAAGTAGAGAATATTGTTTCAATTCTCAAGGGAAGTTTAATCTAGTGGCAAAAGAAGAGTGAATGAATAATGAGAATACAGGGGCTCAAACTGTGTGTTAAGGTTAGTAGAAGCAAACAGTATTGGAGTTTAGAAAAAAGAAAATAAAGATAATCAAGAAGCTAAGATAAACACAAAGAGAGAGAATGGCAGAAACATATTATATGTCCTGGCAGACACTATATTGACTGCATTAGCCAAAAGGGCTTGATTAAAAATGACCTTTTCCAGATGTCCCTTGCACAGGCAATTTGCATATTAGGGATTTTGAAATGTTGCTTTTCCATCACATTGGGTGCTGGGAAGGGATGAAAGAGGAGTGAGGTTGAAAGGAGAAATTCATGCTAAGGGTTTGGGGAAAATATGTAAGGTTAATGACCTCAACCTCACTTGCAGCTCCTTCTAGGTCCCTTTTGTAGGTTTCTTATATTCTTACAGACTCCTTAATATAGAAATATTTCATAGTTCTATTCTAAGTTCTATTTTTTTAATTGAATTACAGTCTTAATTATATCATCCATCCCAGTATCTAAAGATCATCTATCTGCTGGTGACTCCCCAGTTAGTTAGTTAGTTAGCTAACTCCCCATTTAGCTCTTTCATGATCTGTAGATTGGGTTTATACAACTGCTTGATCAACATGTTCATTTTTATGTCCAATAGACACCACAAAGTTAACATGTCTAAGACTAAACTTCTTTTCCATACAACTTGCTTACCTATAGCTTTTCTCATCTCTGTTAATGGATCCATTTAAAAGCTTTGGAGTCATTCTCAATTATTTTTTTCCCTTATAACTACAATTTCTGTCCAGCGTGAAATCCTTTAAGTTTCACTTTTAAGATATTTACAGACCACTTACCACCTTCATTGCTACCATCCAGGTCCAAACTATCATCATTATTTGCTTAGATACTTCATTAGCCTTTTACTGGTTTGTAGTCTTTTATCCTTGTTTCACCTGAAACTATTGCACTGTTCCTCTGCTCAAAATACTGCAATGACTCGCTCATTTCTCTCAGAATAAAATCAAAGGCTCAGAGTATCTTACAAGGCCCCAAATGACTTGGCCACTGGTCATTTCTCTGGATTCCCTCCTACTGCTCTTCCTTTGATAAGTCTTCTTTGCCAAAGCATGGCCTTGACTAGTCTTTTCCCAAGCATGGCTTCCTTGCCATTCCTGGGGCCTGATCAGCCCTGTTCTGTTTTAGGACCTTTATTGGTGATATTTGTGTTTGTTTTCTCTTTCATGCTCTTACTCCAAGTTTTTGTTTGACTCGGTATCTCATCTACTTCAGCTGTTTGCTCAAATAGTACATCCTCAGCCCTGACTGGTGGCATGGTGGATAAGGTGCCAGCCTGAGAACCCAAGGGTCGCTGGTTTGACTCCCCAGTCAGGGTACATAATCAGGTTGCAAGCCAGGTCTCCAGCCAGGTCCATAGCTGGACGCAGGTGAAAGGCAACCATACATTGATGTCTTTTTCTCTCGCTCTGCCTCTCTCCCTTCCTTTCTCTTTGGGAAAAAAAAAAAAAAAAAAAAAAAAGAAAGTACATCCTCAGGCTAACTCAGAGGCCTTGGCCATTAATTAAACCTCATCAATTGAATTTGTACAACCCCCAGCAAGCAGCATTTTAATTCCCCTTTCCTATGTTTTTTTTTTTTGGTATCCTCTTCATTTTACTACTTACCTACATTACTCCTATATTTTATTCATTTGCTAGTACTTGTTAACTTTTAATGTACTATATCATTTACTTTATAATCACATGTATTGTTCATTATCAATCTTTACTTGATGGAAATAGAAGCTACATACAGCCCTGGCTGGTGGCACAGTGGATAAGGCGCCAGCCTGCAGACCCAAAGGTCTCTGGTTCAATTCCCAGCCAGGGCACATAATCAGGTTGCAAGCCAGCCTTCCAGCCAGCTCTCCAGCCAGGAGGCAAGTGAAAGGCAATCATACATTGATGTCTCTCTCCCTCTCTGACTCTCTCCCTTGCCCTCTTTAGAAATAATGAGTAAAATCTTAAAAAAAAAAAAAAAAGAAGTTACATGCAAGCAGAATTCTCTTCCCCATCTTATTCCTTGATGTCTCTTCTATTAGTTCTCTACAAATGGCCAACAAATGTAGTGGCTTTTTTAAAAAATGCAAATATTAGTTCATAGTCCTCTACAGGTCAGAAGTCTGGCATTGCTCAACTGGATTCTCTCCCCAAGATCTCACAAGACTGATATCAAGTTGTTGGCCAGGCTGGGCTCTTATCCTGTCTGGAGGCCCTAGGATAAATCCACTTCCAAGCTTGTTCTCCCTGCTGGCAGAATTCAGCTCCTTGTAGCTGAAGTCCCTATACTTCTCTTGCTGTCAGCCAGAGTCCTTGCTTTTAGCTCCAAAAAGCCTCCTATAATCCTTTTACACACCATCCCCTACCCAACTTCCAACAAGCAAGAGCACTGTAGAATCCTTCTTACTCTTCAAATCCCTCTAACTTCCCCTTCTTTCTCTACTCCTGCTTTTAAGAGCTCTTGTGCTTATGCTGGGCCCATTTGGGTAATCTAAAATAATCTCCCTATTTTAAAGTCAGTTACTAGTAACCTTAAGTGCATTGGCAAAGTCCCATTCACCATGTACTGTAATGTATTCACAAGAGTAATAATAGAAAGTAAAGGTCAAGGGGGCCAAAATTCTGTCTAGCCCACCTCCCAAGCACCAAGCACTGTGCCTCCTTGGCACATAGTACAAGTAAATGATTATGTGACAGCAGACACCTGACCCAGAGGTTTTAATTGCAGAAGTTGGTCATTTGCTTGTTACATTTGGAGAAAATTTTCTGAATTCTTCTCATTTGATTATACTGGAATGTAAAAAAAAAAAATTATCTTGTGTTTGTTTTGACCTTTGAAGGAGGAAAAATTGGGAAATACAAGAGAGAAAAGGAGAACGGGAAAGCTGGAAAGCCAGCAAGGGATCAAGGCTGGACCAGTAAGAGAAAGCCTGAGGCCATGTTTACAGCAACCTAGGATTTGATGTTTTACACAAACTGAAGGTAGAGAATTTCCACCTTTATTAATATTGCCAGTCCCAAGACTCTCACTCTTGTGTGCCAGATGTGGTTTTCCAGGCTCTTAGAGTTGTAATTGTTTAACAAACCAGACACCCTTAGAGGTTTGCTTGTGCTTGCAGACACATATTCTGCCTGTAATGGGAGTTCTGGTAGATGCAGCTAGTTCAAGAGTGTAGCCAGGGCCTGGGAGGCCTGGTGTAGAATTTCTGGCTCTTTTTTCTTTTTGGCAATAATATATTATCAATTTGTCTTCATTACATTAGAACACAAGATAGTTGAACTTCATTCTGAGAAACGACTTCATTTCCTACATGAACACTTAAACTCCGTAGGGAAATTGATTTGGTAATTATGATAATGTTTGAATATCAGAAAACTTTAGAGTAATTGAAAATGATAAATGGATCATGTTTTAGTCTTGTTCCTGGCTTCATTCAATCACAAATATATTGCCAGTTTAGAACTTCTCCCCTCTTCCTCAGAGTGAATTCTCAGAATTCACAGAGTACAGGGGTCCAGGGGCCACTCTTCTCCTTTAGCATTCACACTTGGCTCTTTCAATTGGCTAAGAGAATCCTTCATCTGACTGAGATGACAGCTTTGGGTGCCCTCCAGAAGTACAATTCTGCATGACCCTTTTCTTTCTGATGAAAGTATGGTAGGAACAAGAAATTATGCTATAAAAATTGCTTAATTAAAAAAGAATCAGGAACTTGCTCTCTAATTTTATCATTTCTTCTGCTCGTTCTTCATTAAGTCATTCAACAATTTTGTGTTAAATACTCTTATATAACAGACGTGTATTAAAAAAGCAGACTTGGTTATAAGATCAAATAATTTGAATTTGTTGCATTGAATTCTGGTGGAGAGTTGGCTGGGCATGATGGGTAAGGGGAATGGCTCAGGGAGGTTAGTGGAGAACCTCTGTCGTCTAGAGTAAACGTGAATTATAGTCTGCATACTGACTGTAAATTAAAACAGGTTTTGCACTTTGAAATACTTGAAAAAATTTTTAAATAATATTTTTATATGACACATGAAAATTATTTGAAATTCATATTTCAATGTCCATAAAAAAGTTTTATTGGAATACAGGAATGCTCATTCCTTTCATATTATCTATGTCCATACTGGTAGAGTTGAGTAGTTGCAAGAGAGACAGGTATGGCCCTTAAAACATAAACTATTCATTATCTTGTTCTTTACAGAAAAGTTCTTGTGACCACTCTCCTCATTTACACTCTAGGAAGTGCAAGGAAATAGCTACTTCAGAGCCCCAAGCTACTATAAATGAGTGGGGGCTAAGATTCAAAAGTTGTAGATAGGATTTTAGGTTTTAAGACCAGAGGGGAGGAAAGTGACACATCTGGCAACGAAAGGTGAGGGGGAGAAGCATTCCAAGGGCTCAGTCCTGGCAATATATAGATGTCACTTGCTCAAGTGACACAAAGTCTGGGTTCTATGCTAAAATAGTGTTAAAAGTTATTGGATTTCTTATATTTACAAGTGATAGAAATCCTACTCCAATTTAAACCACACAGAAACTTACTGGCTTGCATGTCAGGTTTTAGGGGCTCTAGCTCATTCTCTAAGCTCTGCTGATCTGGGTGACTTGATTTGGCAAGCATGTAATTCCTATGTGGCAGGTGAAATGGTGGCCAGCTCTGGAATCCCAGTCTTCTAGTTTAGAATGGTCCCAGCAAGTGCCCTGATGTTTTTGGCATGATTTACATACTCATTTCTGAAGCACTTGCTGAGGATGAGATGAGATTAGAGAATGTTGATGAGCAACTCTTAAGTCACCACAGAAAGGGGTTTTGAGCTGGAAATGTGTTTGTGTTACTAGAGGAGTAGACAAGGTTCTGGAGAAGATAACAGATGTCTGCTTCAGGGAAATAGTGGTGAAAAAGCATTGGCACAGGGTAGCAAGCCAACAGCTGTGGCATTTGCAGAAGCACTGAAAATGTAACATTATTGCTATGGTTGGGCAGTAACTCAGTAGCTGGGTGGGCCAAGAAGCTGAATATAAAATAGAAGTTGTCTGCCTGTGGAAGGCTGCTTTTGAGATCATATGCACACACTAAAGCTGTAAAAAAAAGGCCTTGGACAAGGCCTGAAGTTTCAGGGAAGTCTGGTTAAAAACTCAGACTTGTGATTATTGGACCTTAGCACATGGCCCCGGGCTAACTTGGCTTGGAGAAATACCTGTTACACAGAGATGAGCGTCAGGTGGGTCCCTGCAATGTGTTCTCTGTTTCTTTTAGCCCAGAACAGAAAGATAGATAAGTAGCTACAATTTAATAAAGCTTAAATGCTATAATAAAATTGTATGGTGAGATCTTAGATACATTACAGAGAAGATAGTATTTGAGATTGGTCTTCTGAAAATGTTGCCTGAAAGGTTAGTTAGGAAAAATCCCTAGACAGGTAGAACCTATATATGCAAAGGGAGGTGGACTTCAGAGAACAAATAGTAAGTAGCTTGAGGGAACTGGGGTGAAGAAGAAGGCAGAACTAATATTTATTAGAACACATATCCTGTCCAGGCAAGTTCTTTCAAATTTTTGTTTGATGCTTAACCCCTATCAGACAGGTTTAGAGTGAAGTCAGAAGATGGTATTGAGTAATCAAAAGGAGTGTAGGATAATTTAGGCTTTTTGTTGGGTCAAATGGTGGAGAGTGATATTTTCAATGGAGGCAGAAATGAAAAGAGTAAGTATCTGATTAGCAGGGAAGGTAATGAGGTCAAATTTGGGATGACTTCATGATGACTTTATCAGTGTTTAATTGGTGGCTGAAAATGTGGATCTAGAGCACAGGAACAGTTCGGGAATTTTTCATTTATTCTTCTCCTAGTTATATGGGTGCTTAATAAAACCACTATAGTTGCTCATTATGGAACTTGAGAATTTCTCTAGATCTGTTCCCTTTGACTGTTGCTGTCCTCCACTTTTTATTTATTAGCTGTCTTGGCTTGTTATGCACATCTAATTTTGTATGAAAATTATCTAGATGATAATTATACGTCCTGGATCCGGACAAGAGCTTTTGCCTGTGGTATATCAGTTGCAATTCTTTGCTTAGGATGATTGAATCTTGATCTTCTTAAAGTTTTCTTCCTAGAATCTGCTCAGTGGCCTCAATCACCACAAAGATGAGGGCTATTTTGCCTTTACCCCATCTCTGTATTTTTGCTGGACTTCTACCTGTAAGAGAACAAAAATTAATATTATATAATGAGAAGAATAATTGAAATCCCATGATGTTTCTGGTTTAATACAAGGGTCTTCTCCTTCTGCATCAGAACCAACAGGAATGCTTGTTAAAAAGTGTAGCCCCTTGAGAGAGAAGATCTAAAGAATTGGAATTCTAGGGATTCCTTTTTCTTTTCTTTATAAGCAACATGATGATTTTTGTATATATTCTTAAATTTGTAAACCATAGCTGTAAAGCAAGAAAAAAAGAAACTCACGTGGGAAACTTGACTACTTAAAAAAAAAGGGAGGTTGAAAAGGTTAAGTATGTTACTTCTTTATTTCTGAAAACAAATTTAATATAAATATATTGCAAAACACTTTAAAATAATCAAACTTTATAGTGTGAAAACAAGGTCACCCAGAATTCTATGTACAACAGACTATCAAAGTTAACATTTGCTGAATGACTTTTCAGTCTTTTATTTTCTAGAGGTATATATTTTTACCATTATGTATGTGTATATATACATAGGCTCAAACTTCAAACATAGCTTAGCTTAGAGTGCACTTTTTTCAAAGTGCTGCGTATGTTTCTAAATATTATTTTTGTTCAAAAATATTTAAATTTATATAATTTTCCACTTTATAGATAGGCTACATTTTATATTCTTTTAATATCTGTCATTATTTATGTTCGTGTCTGGGTTATTTTGCTAATTTTACTAGTTCAATATTAGAGGTGGGCTCCCTGGTTTCCCCAGCTTTGTATTCCTGAAGATCAAACAGGACTTTCCTGAGTTTAGACTATTGATGACATTATTGAGAGCAACTTGAACAGCACTTTAGAGGGAACAGAAACCAAGCTGAGAAATAAATGTAAAATAATAAAGTAGAGACAAAATGTAAACTACTCTTTTAAAAATGTGCTCTTTCCCTGATAAATAAAAGGAGTGCATGACTGCCTAAAGAGAAAGAAAAAATGAAGAAATTGATTTTGGATTTAGAGGCACCTGACTACATTTGTTGGTTGAGGAGATGAGTAGGTGGAGAGGGAATGATTGAAACTACAAAAGAAGGAATTCTTGAAAAACAAGTTTTCAGATATAAAGGGCCTTGAGTATAGATGGAACTGTTAGCCTTGGAAAGGTGAGCGGAAGAGACTTTGATGTAGTTCATGCTTAACACTATATCCTTATGTAGGAATCCAGACCTTCAGCCAAGGCTGGTGAGGGGGAAATGCAGAAGGGGGCTTTGGGGTGAGGTGGGGGGTGGTAATGGAGCCTGCTGTATGGTAATGGTAAAACTAAAGACCAAGTAAAAGGAAAAGGAGCCACTGAAGATGAGAATCACGTAACTGGAGGAACTCCCAAAAGGATGAACTTGTAATTTTCTTTTGTAATATCAGGCAGGCAAAGGGCAAATAAAAAAACAGAAGATTAGATTGACCTAGGGTTGACCAGAAAGATATACTAAAAGACAGGCAAGACTATACACTTTAATCTACCTAGAATAGTCTAGTGACAGAATCTCATCTAAAGCCCCATTCTTCTTTTTGTACCCTTCTCTTACAGCCAGTTTTGTTATTCAATTACCCACTCACCCACAATGAGCTGAGCACTGATTCTCAACATAGTTGTGAAACTTACGCATTTTGTTTATTCTATATTTCAACCTCCTCTTCTCTTTCCCTAACCCAACTCCCATAATACCCATGCATTAACAATTGAGGATGTGTCTGTGACCTATGATCTCAGCATGCCCAGTGATATAGGCATTTCTCACTTTCTTCTCATGTTTTATGACACTTGTATTGAAACCTGTTTGTCAAGTATCATTGGATTGAGAGAACAGGTACTCTGAAAGGGCAAAAGGAAGAGTTCAGCAAATAAGGTGGCCTAAGGAACACAGCACAAGACCAGTAACTATGGAAGGACATGGTCAGGAAGAAATTGTTCATGGATAATAGGAACAGTCATGACTTCAACTGAGAAGTTTATTTTTCTGTGCTAGTAATGATTCCCGAAACCATCAAACGAAGTTGTTTGATACTCAAAACAAAGAATGAATGGAGCAAAGGAGGATGGATTAAGGCTGTTTCATTTACTAACTGGTTGCTTTATGTGAGCAAATTAGAATTTGTCTCAGTTTCCACCTTTGTGAAATATTTACCTTTCAGGGTTGTTGTAGCCCCCTCAATACATATTATTCTGTGTTGCCCTCAGGCCTTGGTATATGATGGATTAACTATGACCACTCCACCACCTTCCCCCACAAAACCTGGAGTAGTACACAGGTAGTAACATATGTATTCATGGTAATAATTATTTATAGAAATTTTCCTGATAGGAAGTATTTTAAATTATTTTAGGGGTCTTGAATGCCTGCATTTGGAATATCTCTCTCATTATGAGATTTTTGTTAGTATTTGTTTTGCAGTGTATGGCATATCCTATGCCCTGGCCTGGAAGGGCATGGCTAACTGGAGAGAGAGAAGGTAGCTCTTCAGAGACCAAGACCTAGAACTTGACCTAGCTGATGTAGTGAAGTAGGTTGGGGGATAAACCTACTTTAAGCTGCTAGAACAAAGTGCAGACAGAAGCTAGAGCAATATTTGAGAAGCTAGTATAAATAGCCCAAGTCATAGAGGTCCAACAGGACATGAATATTGCCTTGACAAGCGAATGAAGCATATTAATGCTCAGTAGCAGAAATCTTAGAGAAGTCAATATTCGGCATTTAATCAGATAACTCAATGGCTATTTTCAAGGATGTTCATCAGCAGAAATAAGCTTTTTGTCCAAAGTGGCTAATAAGCAATAAGAAAGACCCCAAACTCCTAGAGCATATGAAGTGCAAAATCCATGTAGTCAGGATGAGAAATCAGATTAAGAGTGGGGTTTGGGTGGGAGATATACCATAAGACATACTGGAACTGATTCAGTAACAAGTATACAAGATGTTGAACACTGCCTTGGATCTCTTGAGAGCCTATTTTCCTCCTCACATCTCTTTCATCCCATATGTGTACAGACAGACCTAAGCTCATTAATGGTCTTTTAACACATGGAAGCTCTGCAAATAGAAGCCAGGTATCCATTGGAGAGATGAAAGAAGGCTCCAGAACTTGATAGCCAGGCTGAGTCTAAGATGCTACTTATACCCTTCCCATGTGTCTCTGGAAAGACAGATTTGGGGAAAAGCCATTAACAATATCAAATCTGTAGCTGGCTGCTTCATGAAGTCATCAGATATTTCTTCTGTCACCTGTCCCTAAACAGTATAGCATGATATGAAATGTCCTTCACAGCTCAACTTTTCCAGCCCCATCTTCTGTCTCATCCCTCCTTGCTGTCTGAGAAACACCTACTCCTCCTTTAAAACCCAGGTGAAATGTTTGCCTCTCTGAGGAACTCACCCAACTCCCCTAGGCAAAATGAATCATTCCTCCTCCATGCTCTTCAAGAGAGTGCATAGTGTCCTTTATAACCGTCACTTTACATCAACTCTATCTCTTTTCAACTCCATGTCACCCACTGGACTAGTGAGCTCCTCCAGGGCAAAGATAACATTATTCACTCTTGTTTCTTAGCACCTTATTTTGTTCTTGCCACAATCTCAAGTGGTTGCCCAATGAGGATGTTAAAATAACTTGCCCAAGGGTAGTCAGCTAGTTTGGAACGGAGCTGGGATGAGAAACCAGGTCACCTGATTGCTAATCCAATGTCTTTCAACTTCCCATCTAATGATTACAATGATCTTTTAAATTTCATAGCACCTTTAGTAACATCTAAACAAGTATTCATTTATTCCATGCTTACACTGTTCATATAAAGTAGGTAGAGGGATCCTCATTGCCTCCTTTAAGAAATTCCTGAACTGAGGCAGTTAGTGAATTGTTCAGTCTCAGAGGCAGTCATTGAAAAGAGCTTTAACTTGCGCTTATGATTTACTTCCTGACCACCCTGTCACATTGAACAGAGAGTTAGCTATTTGACATGGTTATCAAAGCAATAGGAAGAAACCGGTTGGAATGCACTGGCCACTGCTTGAGTTGTTACTTATTCCTCCCGCAGTTTTAGAAAAAAGTTAGAACTCTCCCTAGAGGGATTCTACTAAAAGGAGTGATTTATCACTGTCCTCTCTTTCGTATATATGTCTTGGGAGTTAAAAGTAGGAAGCTGGAAGCAGGAGACCACCTGGGGCATTGTGAATTCTCTTTCTCAATCAGACTCTTTGTCTAACTGGCATAGCTATTTGCTTTACATGCATAAGAAAAAAATTTTATATATATAATATAGTTTCAAGAAAGGTACTTTCTGTTAACATTCATTTCCCTAAAGAAACTTTTTATTGGGAATCTGGGATGAAGCACTATTCTTAGGAACACACCCAGTGTGGATAGGTCACATTTCATTCTTGTTTACAAGGACAAGCTTCTGCTTAAGACTATACGGGGCACCATGAAGACATTTAAAATGCAACATTTGTTTCATAAATTACTCTTTAGTGTACTAAATAAGAGCCCTGGTGACTTCAAAGATTAGCTTTCTCAATTACAATGTAAGTAGGATACTCTATTCTTAGCCCCCAGGGTAAAGTTTTCTTCTTCAGGGAAAGTGTTTTTTAACATCAAAATATATTCTTTGAAAATTATCTTGATCTCAGATATTTATATGGTTCAGAAAACTTCTAGGATAAAATATTTCCAGCCCATTGCCTTGATGTACTAATGAGGGAAAAAACCATGTCTAATTACATACATGTGTAGAAATAAATATGGGATGCAGAAATTGAAGATTTTTGTGCACTTTTCATAATGAGAATAGGGAATAGAATTTCTCAATAGGATACAAGGAATAAGGTTCTGTAAGCCTGCAATTATATGGAGTAGTTTTGGAGCTTATGACAGGTATGACTGTGTTCTTACTCCCAGGACACACCGAAAGCCAATAGGCTTAGGCGTTACTAGGTTTGCTTACAAAAAAAAAAAAAAATATATATATATATATATATATATATATGTATGTATAATTTAAGTACCTTCTAAGAAAGAATATTTTCATTTCCCTACATGACAATTTATGTCCCTACATTAGTTTCTAAAACAAATAAGCAAGGCACAGACAGATGCATTTTTTTCTTACACAAAAATGTCTTACTTGTTTGAACTTCATAAGCTTTGAAAATTATAAAGATATATAAAGTTTGGAGTATATATTTGGAAAAGAAAAAATTGTGTATTTTTTTTTACCAAACAATACCTTTTTGCATATTAATTATGTTTTAATTTTTTTTAGTTACCACAATTATTCATTTGAATTAAATCTTTTTTTTTTTTATTTTACTGTTGTTGTATTACATCCATCCCCTTTTTGCTCCCCTCTGTCCCCTCCCCACCCACCCATTCCCCCCCAAAGTCAATCCCACCTGTTGTCCATGTCCATGGTTCCTTTATAGTAGGTTCTTGTCTAAGCTGCTCCCCTTCCTTGCCTCTGCCTCTCCACTCCCCCCAACCCCTTTCCCCCTGACCACTGAAGGCCTATTCCTTGTATTCATACACTTGGTTCTGTTTTGCTTGTTGTTAGTTTTGCTCATTATTGTCCTGTAATGGGTGAGATCATATGATATTTGTCCTTCACTGACTGGCTTATTTCACTAAGCATAATACTCTCCAGTTCCATCCATGTTGTTGCAAAGGGTACAAGTTCCTTCTTTCT
>PVIW01011631.1:0-36476 GCA_004026585.1 Noctilio leporinus | reverse complement strand
ATATTTCTGGAAATAAGTTTTGTTGCCTTGGTTGGTGTTTCTTAATCAGTTCAGCCTCATCCTACAAAGTGAAAGGCATACAGTTTGAATCCTGGTCACAGCACCTGTATAAGTTGCAGATTCAGGTCCCCAGCTGGTAGATGCACTTTATGTGCACTTCCATTCTGAATGATATCTTTGCTGAATAGAGTAATCCTGGTTGTAGGGCCTTGATTTTCATCACTTTGAATATTTCTTGCCAGTCCCTTCTTACTTGTAGTTTCTTTTGAGAAATTAGCTCCTAGCCTTATAGGAACCCCTTTGTAGGTAATTCTCTTTTCTCTTAGTGCTTTTAAGGTTCTTTGTCTTTCGTCTTTGGCATTTTAATTATGATGTGTGTTGGTGTGGTCCTCTTCAGGTCTACCTTGTTTGGGACTCTCTAAATGTCCTGGGCTTATATGTCTATTTCCTTCAACAAATTTATGAAACTTTCCTTCATTATTTTTTCATAAAAGTTTTCAATTGTTTGCTCTTCCTCTTCTCCTTTTGGCATCCCTATGATTTGAATTTTGGCACATTTAGTTTTTCCAGAGTCTCCTAGGTGTCTACTCATGTTTTTCAATTCTTGTTTCCTCATTCTGTGCTGGTTGATTGGTTCTTTCTTATGTTCCAAATGATTTATTTGAACCCTAGTTTCCTTCCCTTCATCATTGATTTCATGTGGATTTTCCTTCCTTTCACTTAGGCTATATCTTCCCTTCTCCATTTGCCATGCTGCAGCATAGCTGTGAGGTCTGTGAGCATCTTTATCACCAGCATTTTGAATTGTGCGTCTTTTAGGCAGTTATCTCCCCATCTTAGGTTGGCTAGCTCCTCATTGCTTAGTTGTCCCACTGGAACCTCGATCTGTTCCCTGTTTTGGGCCTTAATTTTCTATCTCTTCAACTTGACAGGCTCCTGTGTTTGCCTCTGTGTCTTATGTAGAACAATTGTACGTCTTATACTTTAAGGGGCAGAGTCTTAGTTCTGGACCACCTGTTTCACCATGTTGTGAAGCTGTAGGTAGGGGAGGGGTCTGAGAAGGGACAGTGCTGTTTGCTCAGCACTCTCCCCCTTCTCTAAGTACCTCTCCCACTTTTTGTATGGTACTAGCACCTCTTCTGCTGTTACCCTAGCTGTGGTTCCCGGAGTGGGTGGGTTTGCAGACCTTCCAGGATTCTAGGGACCCTCTGACAAACAGACTCTGGTGAGACAACAGCAGTTTCTTCCTTTGCCCCAACCCCCATTGGTTTCCCCAGTCAGAAGCAATGTGGTTTTTTTTTGCCCCTGATGATGGACCTGTGAGCTGAGTGGTATGGCCTGGTGCCAGGAGCACTCCCCAGGTTTCCCCGCCTTTTCTTTAATATGTGACTACACTTTCCATCAGCTGTCCACAGCCACCATCCCACAGCAGCTGCCACATGGAGAATCCACAGTGCCAAAATTCACTGCCAAACCTCATCCTTTCTGCCCTGGCTCTGCCCCCTCCTACCTGTCTGCAAGAGTGTTTCTTCTTTACATTTTGTTGGGCTTCCATGAAGCTTGCTTTTCTGGAATTTCTCTTTATCTCTTGTTTTGAGATATTTGTATGCCTTCTTAGTTGTGGGGGGAGACTCAGCTTCCCTCCTTCTTGGCTAGATGTCTGAACCCACCACCTTTTAGTTATGGAATACAGAATCTTTAACTGCTAAGCCTCACTGGTCAGGGCTGTATTATAGCCCCATAAAAATAGCCATTTTTTTCAGTGTTTTTTCCTTTTAGTTATCAGTTTGATTCATATAATTCACAAATACTACATTTCACATTTCCGAAGGGGATTATTTTCCTTTAATCAGGAGAACAAAGGACAAATGAGCCTTGTTAACTCCTTTGTAACTATTCAAAAGGCATAAAAGAAAGTGACCACTGAAGTAATTAATTTTTTATGAATAAATACTGCTAGGTCACCCTGGCTGGTGGCACAGTGGGATAGGGTGCCAGCCTGTGGACCCAAAGGTTGCTGGTTCAATTCCCAGCCAAGGCACATAACCAGGTTGCAAGCCAGGTTTCCAGCCAGGTCTGTAGCTGGAAGCAGGTGAAAGACAACCATACATTGAAGCTTTTCCCTCTGTCTCTCTCCCTCTCTCCCTTCCCCTCTTTCTAGAAAATAATAAATAAAATCTTAAAAAAAAAACTGCTAAGATTTTCCCCATGAGAGAAGACAACCTGTATTGTTCATAGTTTATGAAACTCTTTTGAGGACTAGGACAGGAAGCTGAAGGGTGACTAGAAATATATTACCCACAGTGAATTATTATTTGGAAGGATGAATGTCACATGATCCTCAGCACAGTAGAACAGTCCACCCAGCAGGCTTTGGCTTAGTAACACTTAGTTAGGAAATCAGTGGGGCGGCTGTCTGGCTGAGTGTTTCTTCTTTATAACTGTGTGTATTGGTTTTCCATGTAGCTCAATTTTCTCAGCTTCTGGTTGTCTCCTGTATTGAGATAGCTCTATTCCTTCTTAGTTGTGGAGAGAGAAGTGGCGTTTTTTACCTATGCCTGTAGCTTGGTCAGTAACAGTAGCTTTTGAATATGGTTTTAATTTAGAAAGCATAGTGCCTTTAACAGTACATCTTTTTGCTTGATTATTTTTTTTAAGTTGCCCGGTGTCCTTTGAATCTTACATTAATTGTAGAATGAAATTTTCTTTTTTTTCCCCCAAAGTGTCATTGGAATTTTGTTAGGGATGGCTTTGAATGTTTAGATCACCTTGGGCATTACTGACAGCTTATATTATTAGCATTCCAATTTAAGGCCATGGGTAAGTTTTTCATTTATAAATTTTGGTATTACATCCAGCAATATTTTATACATTTCACCATACAAGCTGTGTACCACATTCATCAAGTGAATTCCTAAGTATTTTATTCTCCTTTATTTTATTGTTAATATAATTTTATTCCAATTTGGTTCTTGTTTTAAGTTGTATGGAAACAACTAACTTCATGGGTATGTTTTATTCCTGCCTTTTGAGAAATTTGTTTGATTTTTTGTTTTTCAAAAAATGTATATCCCGTATGCACCTGTAATACAGGATTTTGTCACCTGTTGATTATTTTTAAAATTTTTATTTTTTCCATGCAAGGCATTTAAGATATTTTAAAGTTATGACAATATATTTTAAACCAATAGCATCAATTGTGTATACAAACTCTGTAATACTTGACATCTCTCACCCTTTACCTGCTTAGGTTATCGAGATCATATTGTATCTTTTGCATTGTGTATCTTATTACATAAATTCTATTGCTGAAGAGTTAAGTTCTATAGGAAAAATCAAAAATGAATGGCATTTCACTATTAGACCACTACCAATTTTTATACTTACCTATATATTTACATGTACAATATATTTATACATGTTTATATGGTTTCATGTTTAGAACTTTTTTCTTACATGCAGAAGGATTTATCTGCTCATTTTCCATAGGGCAGGTATAATGGTGAAAAGTCTTCAGTGTTTTTGAGGTGGAAACGTGTTTTGTCCTCCATTGTTGATAATCTTTTTTTGTCAGAGATAGTATTCTTGGTTGATAGTTTTTGTTTTGTTATCAAATCAGTATTTTATTTCTTTCCCTATAAGGATTCTGCTGAGAAATGCACTGATTAACTTGAAAGACCTGTATTTTCCATGAATTCTTTTAGAGTAATTAATATTTATGATAATTTCCTTGTAATATGTCCAACTTTTGACATTTTTATATTGTCTCTACTTAGAACTTAGTGAGCTGCATAAATTTGTATTGCTCTTTCTCCAAAAGTCCAAATCTTTTTTTTTTTTTGAAATAAGGAATTAAATTTTATTTTTCAGCTTTCGAAAGTAAAAAAGCTGTAACACTTTTAATAAATTGTTACCAAAACTTAGTTGATATCTAGTTAACCTCATACAGCATTAATTTTTTTTTCTTGAAAATACTCAGATACATTTGATATTTCATCCCTTTAGAAATCGACTAAAGGATATTTGCACACAAGTTCTATGACGAACAACATTCTACTACATCTATGATATTCATGACTCTTGAAATACTGAGTTATAGATGTCATTTAACTTATTTCTTATAAAAACAGAAACACACAATTAAAAAAATTGATTCTCTAAACCACAAATAAAACCTATCACTTTTCACAATGAGAAAGCAGAAAATATTACACAATAGTAGTATCCTTTTAACAAAAGATGGCCATGTAAGTGTGGAAGATCAACATAACAAGAATAGTCTCTGCATTTTTTTTTAACCACTTAATTCTGGCTCAGATAAATAAAAACAATGTACAACCCATCAGTATATATGATTTTCGTATCAAATTTTCCCTTTTTCGGAAGGAAAGAAACTAAGTTTAATGTTTAAGAGGAAAATTAGTGAAACTGCACTGAAAGGCAGTTTTGCTATCATCACTGCTCAGGAAGTCCCTACAGGATCCTTTTAGAAAACAGGTTGTTGTCCAAGCCCCAAAATGTGAGCTTAGGCGATCTTAGTAAACATAAGGAAAGAAAACGTTTAGTTTTATTTATATTGCTCCTTCCTGTCCCAGATGTTTAGATAAAACAGATCCTAAGGACTATTTTATTTCACTATATCTATTTTAGCAATTTAATATAAATAAAAACTATTCATTTTTAAATAAAAATCAACAGTGTTTGTTAAACCGCAAATGGGATTCTCATCCTGTAAGAGGCGCTAAATAGCAAATCCTTGTGTCTAGACAATTATTTACTATAATCAAGTCAAGTGTAACTTAAGGCTCTCAAATGATTTATTTTCAACTCTAGTAAAGGACAGTTAGCCCACCGCCTTGATTTCCTCATCTGAGTCACTCGATTCATTATTTAGTTCCAATTCCTCTAAACCTTTGTCCACAGCTGTACTAGTCTTTTTCTTGCGCTTCTTGGGGACTGCATCGATAGCACACATTTTTCTCATTTTAATGTTTGGCAGTTTCTTCAGATCAAAATCCCATTCCCTAAAAGCTTTCAGATTATTCGCATTTACAATATCTGGCATCTTGAGGCCATATCCTCCAGAGTGCTGTCGCTCCCTCTCCATTGTCTGTCTGATGACTGTCTCGCAGACACAGTGCCGCCTCCCCTGCCTGTCCTTGATGCTGTTATGTAATTCAGTCTGCTCCAGCTCACTGCTGAATCGATTTAAATACCTTTCAATTAATTCACAAGCATCTTTCTTTGAATATCCTACTTTTTTGGGATGAAGATGATTTAGAAACCACTGCAGTTTGTCACCAATAAGATTGAGGCGCAATGCTTTTTCATTCTTCAACTTTTCCCTTTTTGGTTTGTGGGCCTCCCTCGTAACTTGAGCAGCTTTTCTGCTGTAAGGATGGGTGACTTTTTTTTCCCCCGTCCTCCACTTTTTCCCTTTAGTGCTTTAGGCGTGGTGGCGTCCTCCTGGCCCAGGTGGGACTTCGGCACAGCCGAGCACCTTTACCCCCTACAGCACAGCAGCTCCAAATGTCCAAATCTTAAACTTAATTTTTTATGTTAGCTATCTACTTATTTTCATGATCCTGTCTATATGGGATTTATTTAATGTGCAAAGTGGATGAGTTTCTTTGGTGTCCTGTGAGTCCTGTAGGCTGTCCTCAGTTTCCCACACTAAAAAATATTCATTGATTTTTAGGCAGAAGGGATGGGAGAGAGAAAGGGAGGGAGAGAAACATTGCTGTGAGAGAGAAACATTGATGGGTTGCCTTTTGCACACCTCCACCAGGGACTTGACTCACAACCCAGGAATGTGCCTGGACCGGGAATCCAACTGGTGACCTTTCAATTTGTAAGTTGCCATGCAACCTACTGAGCAGCACCCGCTAGGTCCTCCTTCACATTTTTGTTGCTGTATTGGAAATCTTACAGAAATGTGTACAAGTGTTTTGATCCTTCAGCTTGGTGACATGTTTGTTTCATGATTTACTATGTTCTTAAATACAGGTATTATGTTTTTTAAGCTTCCAATTGCTGTTTGGTTTATTTGTATTTTTATTTTAACACTCAGGCAGGAACACTTTTTTATTGTTTATAGAAAGAGACAAAATAGACAGTCGGGGAGAGAGACAGACAGACAGACAGATGGAGAGACAGAGACACAGAGACATTAATGTGAGAGAAACATCCATTGGTTGCTTTTTGTACATGCACCTACCAGGGATCAAACTGGCAACTTAGGTATGTGCCATGATCAAGGGTGACCACCAGTATTTGGTTTATTTTTTTATCTTATTTATTTATTTTTAAAGAACCCATTACAGAGAGAGAGGCAGAGAGGCAGAGAGACATCAATATATGGTTGCTTTTCACCTGCCTCCAGCCACAGACCTGGCTGGAGACCTGACTTGCAACCTAGTTATATTGCCCTGGCTGGGAATTGAACCTGCGACCTTTGGGTTCGCAGGTTGGCACCTTATCCACTGTGCTACCAGCCAGGGCTTGGTTTATTTTTATATTTTCATTCTCTTTTCAGTTAGACCATGCACAGTTTTCCTGATATTCTGTTGGTGTCAGTTTACTCTACTTTTTCATTTTAAGGTGCTTATTTTTCATTCTTTATTAGGAATTAAGACCATAGTGGCAGTGATTGTAGGTTTGTTTTTCTAATTTGACCATGGTTTCCTGTTTCTCTGTATTCCTTCATATATTTGTTGAGGTTTAGTGTTATAAGCGAGCAGGCCTTATTAACTTGCTTATTATAAGAGAAAAGAAGTAACAATCACCTGAGTATCAATTCCAATTTCCTAAAAACTGTTTTGGGGATGTGTAGTCTTTGTTGTTGTGTGTTTGTAAGATGCAAGTTTAAAATGATTTTCATTTTGTATTCAAAGCACACTGTTTCTTTTATTTTTAAAAGATTTTATTATTTTCAGAGAGAAGGGCAGGGAGAGAGGCAGAGAGGGAGAGAAACATCAATATCTGGTTGCCTTTCACCTGCCTCCAGCTACAGACCTGGCTGGAGACCTGGTTTGCAACCTGGTTATGTGCCCTGGTTGGCAATTGAACCAGTGACCTTCAGGCTCGCAGGCCAGTGCCCTATCCACTGCGTCACCAGCCAGGGCCTCCACACTGTTTCTTTTTAAGCTTGATATGGGGGTTGCAGTCCTGCAGTCTCTGTCATGGATGAACAATCACCTTTCCTTTTTTTCACATGTACTAGGTACATTCACCATGTTCTGCCATGGATTTAGGGCTCTGGTACTGCTGCTGCTGCTCTCCTCCCTGGCTCTGCTGCTCCTACATGTCCGGCTGAGTATTTCTTTACCTTTTCATTTGTTGCACTTCCATATACTTTGATTTTCTGAAATTTCTGCATTGTTCTTAATTAATTTTGAGGTAGATGAACATTTCTCCTAGTGGTGAGGGAGATGGAGTGTGTGTACCCATACTTCCATCTTGGCTGGTCTATCTGCTTTATTTAACTTAGCATAATATCCTCATAGTTCTTGTGCATTGGCACAAAAGGCAACAGCTTTTCTCTTGTGTGCCTCAGTAACAAATATGCCATTCTAATTCCTTTTAAGGTAAAGAATGTGACATGGGACCCGGGGGGAGGGGGAAAAGAAAAAGAATGTGACATGGTCTTTAGGGTAAAATCAGACCTTATAGTTGATTGTTAGGGGCTGCTAGTCTGCTTGGCAAGGCCCAGCTAGCAGAAACGGGTGTTTGGCAAGGCTGGCCCTAGTGCCAGGTGGACTCGGAACGGACACTGTGTTTAGGGAGTCAGCCCAGTGTGTTTACCCTGTAGCCCATGAAGCATGGAAAGCAGAGCGTGTGCTATGCCTTGTTCTATACAGATGGCTTACTTTCCTGGTTTCAGTTGAGCAGGTGCCAGTAATACCTGCATAAAGCTTAGTGTGATTAATAAACGGGACTCATGGCTTGGGTGAACCTCCCTACCCCAACTTTGTCTCTTCTCTTTTTCTTGCTTCCTCCTCCATCCAAACCCGGTGCGTAATCCTGGGATGGCTGTTCCATCACAGTTGATCAGAGAATTCATAATGGAGACAAACCTTACAAATGTAGGGCATGGCAAGTTGTTTAGGGCAAAATCAAGACTTCAACGTTAACAGAAAATACATACTGAAGGAAAGTGTTACAGATGTAGTGACTGTAATAAGCTCTGTAGCCACTCTTCAAGAATTGCAGGGCACATGGGCAACAGGTGGGATTGACTTTGGGGGGAATGGGTGGGTGGGGAGTGGGACAGAGGGGAGCAAAAAGGGGATGGATATAATTCAACAACAATAAAATTAAAAAAAACAAAACACGAATTGCAGGGCATTGAGGCTACATATTAGAAAGAAACCTTCAAAATGTGAGGATTATGGCCAAGCCTGCAGGTTATTCTCAAACCTAACTTACTTACCATCAGATGCTGCACACTTATGACAAACCCTAGAGATGTACCAAGTGTGGCGAGGCTCTTAGGTACTGCCTTAAATTTAGGGTGCACCTGAGAGTTCATTCTTGCCAGGAATAGGTCCACACTTTTAATTAAATTTTGTTCTTTATAAGACAGCAGAAAGTACATCCTGTGTACACATCAGAAGTTCACACATGGCAAGGTGTTTTTTTGAAGATCAATGTTTCAGAAACATGGAAGTGATAACTTTCTAATTGTAATGGGTGGGCCAAAGCCATAACTTTCAAATATTATGCAGCAATTGAAAAGCTATAGTGAAGCGAAATTATGTAAATACATCTTATGTTCCATAGCCTTTTGCCACCTCTAACACCTCCCTGGCATCAGGATTTTCATCTTTGAATTAATGTTCATGTTAATGCTTTTACCTGACACTCATTACTGGGTATCATGTTGAAGATCAATTTTACATACATGAATGTCATTAGGCTTTTCATCAAATGTCTATGCCTTTGGAGTAATGACAATATTTATACATACTAGAAACCATACTAATATATGAAACATAAAACTAATGGACAGTGTGTTTTCTGGATTTTTGAAAAAAAATTTATGATGAGTGATTACAAAGATAATGAAGGTAGTCAGTTTTCTAACCCAGTCTCGTAAATTGTCAAACATTTAAGAATCTATACTAGGAATAATAAAGTTGTTATTTTCCTGAGTTTAACCCAGGACCTTACATACTGCAGAAAAATTACAGGTCAAACTCAAGACATGTTATAAATCAGAGGAACAAGAATGTGTACAAATTGCCCATTTTCTTCAGTGTTTATGATGGTTACTTCACTTTTTAAAAGAGTAGGTTATTATTATGAATTTCAACCAAAAGACCCATAGCTGTTTATCTTACGAATTCTTAAATGCCTACCATGATGGTGTCTGGGAAGCAATCAACACTATAAAAGGCCTTACTTCATTAGCTGTGTTTCATTCACATTCATTGCTCCTGGAAAACAAGGGCACTCAATATGAAATGCCTCATTGTCTACTTTAGCATCAGGGTGTAACAGTGGGGTCCCAAAAGGCCCCCAGAGCCCATGCTTTTATTATTTCAGTTAAGGAGCCAATACAGCTTTTACGGTAAATGGCGTGCCTATGGCAGGCTGGCAGGACTGTAAAAGGGCAGGTGATACTGTTTAAGATACTTTGCATATACAAAAGGAGATAGCTGAGCCTTTTCTGAAGTTGGGAGCCATTAGGAAAGGAACCAGCCACAAGGAAGTGGGCCATGCTGTTTCAAAGGATGAAGAAGGGCTCTGCTGTCTACCATTAAGTCTGATGTGAATGAAGGGCCATGCTGCTTGAAAGGAATAAAGGATTCTGCTCTGCCATGAGAAGAACAACAATGGAAGAGGCATGTTCGAAGAGCATGATGTAGCAGCAGGTGGTAGCAGCCATGTAAGAAATAGCTATGCAGCCCTGGCTGGTGGCACAGTGGATAAGGCGCCAGCCTGTGAACCCAAAGGTCGCTGGTTCAATTCCCAGCCAGGGCACAGAACCAGGTGACAAGCCAGGTCTCCAGTCAGGTCTGTAGCTGGAGGCAGGTGGAAGGCAACCATATATTGATGTTTCTCTCCCTCTCTGCCTCTCTCCCTGCCTCTCTCTCTCTGGAAATAAATAAAATCTAAAAAAAAAAAAAGAAAAAGAAAAAAAGAAGACGTAGCTATGCAGTTTTTAGTCAGGTTCAGCTATGCAACCTGGGCTAGTGAGAAACGAGGCATTTTGTTTTTTTGATTGTGCCCACTCTGGCTGACTCTGGACCCACCAAGGACTCTGCCTTGCAGACCTGGACTCTATCTGTACTCTTGGAACTTGGGACATATGGAGAGGATACTCTTTTAGGACATGTGTTTTCCCTGGACTTCTCTATGACCCAGGATAACAGAGCACATGCTTTCCTGGACTATTATATGAAGGCTGATAAAACGTACCCCACGCCCTGAAGGAGAGACTCAAAAGGTAAGGAATGGGGAACTCTTGGGCTTGGTTTTGGCTTATAGGCTTTTGGGGAGCAAGGGTAGTCCCTGGTATCTTAAGAGAACAGGGCTCACAGATGAAGTGCTCCTAGTCCTCAAAAGGTTGGCATATTGTAAATGAAGAACCGTTTTTCTCACCCCTGATTGTTGGGGCTTACACCAAGTTGCCATGTGAATGAGCTGTCCTTTGCTCAGTAATAAGACGAAGGTAGGGAATAATATAAAACTAAGTATTCATACTTACTAGGTTCAGGGTGACCATCTCTGGAAAGACCACCTTAGGTTTACAGAAAGAAGGCTTTACCAACAGGCCATAGAAAGCATTACTGGGTTTTTCATGGGAGGAGAGTGATAGATCAGTATGGAGAGATTATGTGGTAAAAGTTATAACAGCAGAGATGGTGATTTGCTTCAGTGAGTGGCAATAACTTGTATTTTAAAGATTGTTGAAAAATGTGTCTTATTCTTGGAAATCAGGGAGAGCAGTTGTGGAGAGTTTAATAGACAAAATAAATGGGATTTACATGTGTTTGATACACATGGAAGTTCCGGTGTTACCTTTTACCTCATTTTATTTGGAATATATCTTAGGTACCATGTTTTAATCAATAAAATTTAACTCTATACAAGCTGCATGTCTCCAGTTTTCCCCCTTTTGTCCCCCATCCCTCAAGCCAGGTGAGTTTTGAGGCCACATGTCTGTGTGCTGGTCGTCCAGGGTAGAGGGAGATGGAGAGAGTATGGGAGATGGGGGCAGGGTGGAGGGGACTGAGTATCTACCACCCTATTTGAAGCCTTGATGGTGACCTACCTGGGACACAGTGGTGAGGTGACCAATCCTGGCCACCTGTGAAATGTTGCAGAGACCTGTGAGTTCTTTCATTTCCATTTCTGTGGTTAAAAACATCTCCCAACTTCTTTGGGAATGAGGTTTATCCAGTATTTGCATATTCAAGACACTAGCTACCAGCCATAGTTATGCAAAGTCAGTCAGGAAAAATAGGTCTAGTTCAGTATCCCAACCCCCATCCCCAAACTGCTAACAGTGGGGGATTTTCGCTTTCAGCCACTCTCTAACAATGCCACCTTCCAAATTCCTAAATCCTGCAACACTCCCTCACCCCATAAACTTGTGAAAACCCAAGGGGAAGGTAGATGTCAGTTTTACACGCTACCTTCTCAGATTGCTGGGCTCCGGTATTTGTAAAAGCACAATTATCATCCAATCCCCTTCTCTGCTTTTTGGCTGGGAGGGGGTAGGCAGCCTGAGGCCCGCACTCTGTTTCCCTCCTCTTTCATTGGTACAAACTGTGGGTGCAATGATGTGGGAAAACCAAACAGTAGAACCAGAAAGACCAACACCAAGTAGAGCGAGGTGGGGTGCAGCCCAGGGCCGGCCTGCCAATGTGCCCCGCCCCTTTATTCCGCCCCGCCCCCGCCAGCCCCGCCTCGCCCGCCGCCCCGCCCTCCAGCCCCGGCCCCGCCCCTCTCCCGTGCTCTGGCCCCGCCCATGTCACTGGGGTGCCTGCGCAGTAGCTCACACACGCGGAAGCAGCTGTAGGACAGCGGGGTTCACGCGGTTCTTTCGGATTCGGTGGTTTCCGGTTGCAGGTTCGCCATCTCAGTCCGTCTTCTTCCGCTCTGGGAGCCTGCGGGTCACCACAGACGGCACCGTCTGCGCTCCGCGCCGTCCACAGCGGTGGTAAGTCCGGCTCCCGTGGACGCTGCGCTTTCGTTCCCAGGGAAACTGAGGCCTCCGGGGCCGCGGTGTCTCCTCCGCCGGGGGTTGCAGGACACCACGTGGCGCGAGGGTCCCAGGGCAGCCGTCCCAGCCCGCGGCCTCAGCGGCCGGGAGCTGCAGGGAAGCCGTCGGGCTCCCGCCCACAGCCGCTCTCGGCCCCTGGAGGGCGGGTTCCCCGGGGCCTGGGGGTCTGCAGACGCCGCCCCTCAAGTTAGAGACCCGAGTCCGGGAAGAGCACACTTCCCACGGGTGGCGTTTCTGAGGGGAAACCGGGGTCCCCACAGAGGTGACCAACCAGCCCCTTGCAGTGAGGACGAGGAAGCGGCGGTCCGGGGTGTGAGGGGATCCGGGACGAGTGAGAGACACAGACACGGGAGAGGGAGGAAAGGTCGGGGACAGGGCTTAAGGGACAGCAACACGGGTGAGGGGACAGGACGGCGTGCGGGAGTGAAACGGGAAGTTGCGAACTTATGCAGAGAAGGGAGACGGGAGAAAAGCCTAAGGCGCCGGGTGGGAGACCCAAGGCCCGGGGGCCACATCCGGCCCAGCACCTTCTGCCAGGTTAGCTTAACTGTTTAGCAGTTACAGTTATACAGCCCTAAAGTCACACTCGGCCCCTTGAATGCCACCTGAGGCTGATGCGACCTCTGGCGAAAATGGGTTTGACACCCCTGGAAGGGACAGAGGAGCCCTAGAAAGGAAAGGGGAGCGTTTGGCGGGGGGAGGTCAGAAGACACGGGGCCAGCAAATGGCAAAGTGCTTCAGAAGGTGGGTGTGAGTCAGAGGTTTGAGGGCGTGAGACCAGGGATGGAAAGGGCGTTTGTGAAGAGGGAAGAGATGGAAAAACAGCACTGAGGTCAGCTGGCTGGGTGGTGACTGGAAAATCTGAGGCCACAGGCGTGGGGGGAGGGGCGCAGCCATGTATGGAAATGGGAGGATCAGAAACAGGAGGGAGAAAGAGCTACTGAAGGTGGAACAGGTTTCAGTTGTTTCAGGGGACAAGGGTGGGGACATGGCAGAGAAAAGGGGTGAAAGAGCAGGGGAGGTGGGAGGGGAAACACAGGAAAGGACAGCAGTACAGAGAAATTGGGAAGAGACAGAAACAGAGCGGTGGGAAGGAGGGGAACCCAAGTGTGGGTGAGTGGTGAGCTGGCAGCATGTGGATGATTTAAATTGTGATTTGTGGTCTTGTGGTTTTCTATATTTAATTTAACGTGTACTGAATTATTACATTTAAACAGATTTAAATGACAGTTGCTAGTCTCCCATTTGAAATACCTGTGAGATTTATAATTATTTGCCTCCAGTTGCAACCTGGATTCACTTAGAAGGCAGAGACATGTCTGCCAGTTAAGGGTCCCTTCTCATGTGCTGGATGGGGACAGGTTCATGACCTGGGGAGAGAAATGAATAAGTCTGTCATCACATGATGCTTCTTCCAGGAGTGTTAAAACCATTGGGACAGTACCCTCCATGGTCCTGGGATCTGTCTCTTGCTTCAACAGGGTTTGGTCGGAACAGACCTAGGCACGCGCCTTTTTTCTAATATCCTGCCACCTTTTTCTAGTCACTACTTTTGGAACCACCTCAGCTGCGGAGACCAGCCAACACCGTTTTTTGTTTCCTGGTTTTTTACCTGAAATCTTCACTGCAGAACAACCATGAGCTCCCAAGTTCGTCAGAATTATTCCACCGAGGTGGAGGCTGCTGTCAACCGCCTGGCCAACTTGTATCTGCACGCCTCCTACACTTACCTCTATCTGCGCTTCTATTTCGACCGTGAGGATGTGGCTCTGCAGGGCGTGGGCCACTTCTTCCGAGAATTGGCCAAGGAGAAGCAGGAGGGCGCCCATCGTCTCTTGAAGCTGCAAAACCGGCGGGGTGGCCGCATTCTCTTCCAGGATGTGGAGGAGCCTCTCCAGAAGGAGTCGGGTAAAGCCCAGGAAGCCATGGAAGCTGCCTTGACCTTGGAGAGGAGCCTGAACCAGGCCCTTCTGGATCTGCATGCTCTGGGTTCGGCCCATGCAGACCATCATCTCTGTGACTTCCTGGAGAACCATTTCCTGGATGAGGAGGTGAAAGTCATCCAGAAGATGGGTGACCACCTGACTACCATCCGCCAGCTGGCCGGCCCCCAGGATGAGATGGGCGAGCATCTCTTGGAAAGGCTGACCCTCAGAGATGACTAGGAAGAAGCCTTTGGAGCCCAGAGGCCTTAATGGGGTCCCTCTGCATTTCCCTGGTATCTGGCTTTTGCCTGAGCCTCTCCCTGAAACCAGTAGACACCTTCTTAGCCTCCTGGAACCCTCTCCCATGCGTCGGACCAAATGGAAACAATAAAGCCTTTTGCAGCAAAACAAACAAAAAACAAAAAAAAAAAACCCATTGGGTCTTTCCCGTCCCCCCCTACTGGATTATCCTTCTCCTCTACGACTTGCATGGCATTTAATTTTTTCAAAATAATTTTGAAATAAATCTGTCTCTATTGCAGATCTGCTTTTCTTTAAGTAGTCACTAAGTTGAAATAAGCATTGGTGATATTTGTTAACCAGGACTTCTTATGTTCCTAATACGTGGTTGTCTCAACTTTTTGTACATTGACCATAAGTGTCATTACATTAAAAAATAAAATTCCAGCCCTGGCATTGGTAAGGGGTTTGTAATTCAGGGAAATATTTAAGGAGATAAAAGCTGCAACATCCCTTCATCCATGTCCTGGGCAGAGGCCTTTGTCTCCTGGGGTCAAGGTGGGTCATTCCTTGAGTTCCTGAAGAATATCTTTTACATACATTAATTACTAAGCTTTTAAGTGGTTACCTGAAATTAAAATTTTCCAACATTTGAGTCTCCCATCAGCGGCCAGCCTTCAAACCAAAAAGTTGCCAGTTCGATTCCCAGTCAGGACATATGCCTGGGCTGTGGGCCAGGTCTCCAATTGGAGGCTTTGGAGAGGCAACCACACATTGCTGTTCTCTCTTCCTTCCTTTCACCTTCCCTTCCCCTGTCTCTAAAAAGAAATAAATAAGATCTTTTTAGAATTCCGGATAAGTTTCCTTTTAATCATACTGTGTTAAATTTAAATTCTGATCCCTGCATCCTTTCTACTGTTTATAGTATGAGGAAACATTCATTGGTACTTATTGAATAATATCAGGGTATGCATGTGTGCTCTTGGTAAGGATGTCAGTGGTCTTAACGGTCAGAACCTAGTTTCATGGGTTCTCCTAAAGTTCAGCAGCTTTTTCTTGCACTTCGGTGATTTGTTGAATTAGTCACTGAGCCACAAAGGAGCTGTTCCCTTCAAGTCCCTCTTGTCCATGCTTTGAAAATATGGGAGGTTGGACTGGATTGAGCTGAATTGTGGTTCACACACAGCACGTTTAATTTATTGTGTAATTTGACCCACATTCTTTCACAGCTAACCTTTTTTTCCCTAATATTCAGCATCACAGCTTGTATTGCCATTTTAAGATTTGAAAATAGTTCTTTGTAATCTCTTGGAAAAGCAGAAAATATTTTGCCTTAGGGAGCCTGTCATTTCTGAAGTTCCTGGCAGAAGTCCTCACAGTACACAGAGGTGTGAGGTGTGCTGAGTGTGATATGTCTGTCCTAGCACTACAGAAAACAGCAGTGGCAGTGCAACACAGGCACCAGGAGGGAACTAGATATAGATGCCATTTCATGGGCTGCATTGGAGACTTGTACAACTAAAACTTATAGTGGCGCCCCATTCCCTTGGAGTCTGCATGCACATTCTCCACAGAGTTGGACAGCTGCTGTGGGTGGGGCATCATTCTTTCATGAGCTGCTCCAGGTGATGCTAAGGTGAGCTCTTAGGGATTAGCAGAAATGCATTGTTAAACAATTCTCACCAAGGCCCTGGCTGGTAGCACAGTGGATAAGGCACCGGCCTGCGAACCCAAAAGTCGCAGGTTTGATTCCCCAGCCAGGGCACATAACAAGGTTGTAAACCAGGTTTCCAGTCAGGTCTGTGGCTGGAGGCAGGTGAAAAGCAACCATACATTGATGTCTCTCTCCCTCTCTCCCTCTCTCTCTTCCCATCTTTCTAAAAATAATTAAATAAAATCTTTAAAAAAAAAAAAAAAAAAACAATTCTCACCAGAGGATATGCTTATGGATTTCACAGAGATTCAGAGAGAGAGAAATTTTAGTGGGCTGCCTCCCGTATGTACCTCAACTGGGGATAGAAGCTACAACCCCGGTAGTTACCCTGACCAGTAATCAACCTTGCAGTGTTTTGATGTATGGGGCAGTACTGCAACTAAGTAAGTCACCAGGGCAGGGCATGCATTTAAAAAAATTTTATTGACTGCATGAGGGTCGTGTAGAAGTGGGCTCAGGAAATAAGAGACGTAGTCAAAAGAAGGGGACTTGGAGCGTAGCAGAGATCAAAGGGAAAGGTTATCTGTAGGTTGGGAAGGGAGAAGGGAAGGGAAAACGCATGTCAGCAAACCATTTTAAAAGTGAGAAGGAGGCTTTGGTCAGGAGAGGTCATGGGGTGCTGTGTCAGGTTTGAGGTTCAGGAGAACAGCGCACGTTCTCATCGCTGTACTTGCAGCCATCAGTGGGAGGAGGGAGCACATTGGAAAGAGAAAGACAAAACTCACAGTGTGGTCTCTGTGCAGGTGCTCACTTTTCCTGACTGGCCGGTAATAAAGGAGAGGAGAGGCCTTTTCAGCCTTTCCTGATATTTGTGCCTGTGAGTGTGGGATGTGGATGAAGGGGCTGTGCAGGTGCCTTGAAATTTAAATCCTCAGAATGAAAACTTGACTCCTCAACATATCGTTGCAGGAGGAAACAGCCCAGAGCAGGAGCAGGACAATGTGGCTGCCTCTCAGATAAATGACGTATTCTGGTCAGACATCGTATTTCTTCTTAACATCAATGAATTTAGAAACTGCAACCTTCATTTCTCTTGCTTCTAATGTTCTTGGCTAGTGAGGTTGTTTTTATCTACTGATTTTTCTCCTTTGCCTCTGGTGATGGAGAAGGTTCCATTGCTATACTTTTCTCTTTTGTCCCAGAGCCATCTCTGCATTGTCTTTATGCAGACTCCCCAGACCCTTGAGAAATTCCCATCCTGAATTATTGACCTTCAGCTGTTGAACACATGCCCTCTGGGACAGATCTGACATACCTGGGAAGGCATCTGTGTCCAGCATCCCTGTTGGGATGAGCTCAGAGGCTCAGGTATTATTGAAGAAGGAACATGTAGGCTTTAGGTTCATGTGGCTGCAGCATCAGCTCTGTAAACCAGGGATAAGAAAATGAACATTTTACTGGTCAGAAGAGCTTAGAAAGTTATCACAAAAAGGAGGAGGTGGAAGAGAATTGTTCACTAACATGGAACCAAAGTGCTGGGATTAAGAAACATAATTGGTAGCAACAAGATAGGGTGTGTTAAGAATAGTATAGGAAAGGGTGAAGCCAAAGAATGTAGATGCACGCCCCATGGACATGAAGTAAGTGGAGTGGGATTGCTGCAGTGAAGTGGGAACTGGTCAGCAAGGAGAAAAGAATAATTGGAACAACTGTAAAAACATAGTTAATAAAATATTCTTAAAAGATTATGCTTAATTTTGAGATAAAATTGAGGCTGCTGTGTTAAGCTCAAAGTCTTATGTGTGAATTATTTTCTGTGGTGGGTTTTTTTTTTTTTTTTTTTTGGTGTTCATTCAGATGTTCGGCATGTGGACCGAAGACATTGACATGGCTAGTAAACTGTGAGCTTGTTAGAGATGTGGAAACATTTCTGGCAGGTGTGGCTCAGTGGATTGGCGCCCACTTGGGAACCCAAGGGTTGCTGGTTTTGTGCCCGGACAGGGCACTAACCAGGATGCAAGCCAGGTCTTTAGCCAGATCCCCAGCTGGAAGCAGGTGAAAGGTAAACATACATTGATGTTTCGCTTCCTTTCTTCCTCCCTTCTTGCGCTTCTCTCTAAAATAATGAATAAAAACCTTTTAAAAAAAAAAGAAAGACAGAAAGGAGAAGAGAAGATGTGGAAACACAGACCCCTTCTCAGAACTCTTCAGTCAAAATCCGAATTTTTATAAACCTGCAGTTCCTGTTGTTTGCATTGAATTTGATAAACTACTTCCACCTCCAACTTACCATCTTTTTTCCAGCTGAGAAACAAACACAGTTGACTACAAATGATGCAATTGCAGCTCTCACCGATACATAGACATGAGTAGATGCCTTCATTTTAAAGTTGTTTTCCTGAAAAGTAATGTCTCTGCCGTGGATATATGGACCTGCGTCATACTCATTTCTCAGTTTTGGAAAATACAGTAGAGAATATTACTGGGTCAAAATGATCCTACAAGATGATTTAGTATACTCTCCTAGATTCGAACCACTTCTCTAACTCTTTACACATTGGAGTGGAGTGTGAATACCTCCAGTGTCTCCTTGGTAAATGTGCCTTTTATTTTATTTTTTTCAGAGATTTTTGACATGCAGTAGATGTCTGTATGTGTCAGATTTCTCTCGGGAGAGGTGGGACTGTCTGGACCCAACTCAGCAGCAGTTATACATGGATGTGATGTTGGAGAACTACAGGAACCTGGTCTCTGTGGGTGAGAATGAGTTCCTTTCAGAGTTCTAACTCTACTTGTAGGATTTGTTTTCTTAATGAGTTTAATAAATTTTTGGGTTATGTTTTGCATGGACACTTCAAATTCTTACTGACAGGAGAAATTGGAGATTGGTATTGTAAGAAAAGGCTTTATGAACTATGTGAATTAGGAACTAAGTTTCTGAAATATTACATGTTGTCTAGAATAATTAATGTGCTACCAGAACTATTCTGGAAAATCATTTTCTAGATTATTCTATCTTCTTAGAGCAGTCTTTTTACCTGATCACAAAGTGGATTAGAAATGGGAGCATCTCTGTCAGAACTCATGTTTCCTTTTTTCTATGAACAGGTCTTCTTACCTCTAAGCCAATCCTGGTCACGTTTTTGGAGCAAATGAAGGAGCGCTTGGTATACAGAAAAATGACACTATCAGCCCACTGAGGTAGGTGGGGATGAGGAAGCAAATGACGCAGGTTAGAGGCCCAAAGGTCACTGAGGTTCCCATACTTTGACATGTGATTTGGGAAGCTGTGCTTCAGTGGAGAGGATTTAGAAAAGCCTGGGTTTATTTTTGTTGCTGTCATAGAGACATAGCTGGTCTCCCCCAGTGTCCCATGGTTCTATATCTTCTCAGGACTCTGTAGTCCAGTGACTGCTGTCATCCGATTAGCGGTTGGGGCCAAAGTCCTCCCCTTGGACTGTGGTAGCCACCATGGTCTGGCCCCTCTTCAATTGCTCTGGGGACCTGGGAATATCTGTGCGCTTCGCTGACAAATTAAATGTTTAGCCTTTTTTTCCAAGTTTGTTTTTTGTCTCCTAAAAGATGTTTATGAAGGACATGGTTGAGGTTCTAGAATTTGTGGCAGGAACCCTGGAGATAGATATCATGTTTTCTGGTTTATAATTTCTAATCCTATGGAGACTTCAAACAGGAACCTACAAAGTTTAGAGCAAATAATTTTATCACAGCACACTGCCCCTCTCAGAATGTGAAAATCCAATTTTCCATTTTATTTCAAAATGTCTTTTTGCTTCGTATGAACTAAAGAAATTTCTAGTCTTTATTTTTAATTCCTCCACATTCGTTTACCTCATAGAGTTCTTCAATAAGTTACTGTTGTAGATGACCTTAAATATTGCCAACCAGGCCCTGGCTGGTGGCTCAATGGATTGGCACCGGCCTGCAAACCCAAAAGTCACTGGTTCAGTTCACACCCAGGGCATGTAACCAGGTTGCAAGCCAGGTCATGAGGCAGGTCCATAGCTGGAGGCAGGTTAAAGGCAACCATGCATTCATGTGTCTCTCTCTGTCTGCCTCCCGTACATTCATGTTTCTTTCTCTCTCTGCCTCCCTCCCTTCCCCTCCAAAAATGATGAATAAAATCTTTTAAAAAACAAAATAAAACAAAACCATTGCCAGCAAGGTATGAAATTATCTATTTTACCTGATTTCTTCATCACTACCATCTTCTCATTCTCTCTTACATAGTCCAAAGCTACCCAGGACCATGCCTCATGTTTTCATTTTCTGATTAGATCTTTGTCACATTTGTGCTGGCCCTTTAAGAGAAACACTGGGACTTCTGCACCCCTCAGTCTCACTCAGCAACAGTTCCTACTAGTGTTTCAGCAGGTTCCTTTTTTTATGGTAGGTTCCCCATATTTACTTGACTTTTGGGGTTTTATTCATACAATAGGAAAATGAGTGATAGTCTTCAACTCACACACTGAAAACATTGTGGGACTTATTTGAAATATGAACCAGTCGTATATGTCAGTTGCCATTTAACTTATGAGCAGGATAGGGGGTTTTTACCCTACTTTGTTCATGATTTGTTTCTTTCTGTGCTTGCATAATGGTCAGTGATTGTTTTGTCCTGTGTAGTTAAAATAAATAATCTAAATTTTATATCTCTGTGGATCAATTTACATCCTATTTATGTTCAATAAGAGCTTTTCTATATTAAATACTTATGAAAAGCTTTATAACTATCTGTTTTAGATATTATTTTCTATTTAAATTTTTAATAAACCATGTGAGTAAAGTCTGCCATCTTATCCATCTCTTAACTGTATGGTCCTGTTTTAAGATTTTTTATTTTATTATTATTAGAGAGAGGGAGAGAAATGCCAACATATGGTTACAGTCCTGTTTTATTAAGTGTACTTCCTTTGCTGTGCAGCTCATCTCTAGCAATGTCTATCTTGCAGAAGGCTCAATATCATTAAATAGCCACTTTCTCTTTTGCCTTAAAACTAAGGCCTAGGTGATTACCTTCTCTTTCTATCCAATGAAATTAAATTTATTAGTTTACTCCCCAAAGTGGAATTCTATAGTGTCTGTCTGTCTGTCTGTGATGATGTGCTTCATGCGAAAGATGTCCTCAATTTTTGTTGTTGTGCGCTCAGCTGATAAGGTGTTTTTCTGTTTCCTGGAAGGGCATTATGCCATTGTATGGATTTACTAAATTTTCAACATCCCTTATTTATCAATACAGGCTTTTGTGATTCACGCTGCAATTGACACAGGTGTGCACATGTCTCTTACAGATCCTCCCTTGAATTCTTTTTGATAAATACCCAGAAGTAGAAACTAGAATCAAAACACAATTCTATTTTTAATTCTTTGATAAATCCCCTTTCTTGTTATTTATACTGTTTGCACCAATTTATCTTTTTTTTTTTTTTAAATCAATGTATGGTTGCTTTTCACCTGCCTCCAGCCATGGACCTGACTGTAGACCTGGTTTACAATCGTGTTATGTGCCCTGGCTGGGGAATCGAACCTGCGACCTTTGGGTTCTCAGGCTGGCGCCTTATCCACTGTGCTACCAGCCGGGACCAATTTATCTTTTATTCAACCAAGTATAGTGTCCATTTTCCCCACATTTTTGGAAACAGTATTATTTGTTTCATTGATGCTGGTCATCCTAATTGTTGTAGAGTGATATATATTGTATGTAGGATATAAACAAACATTTGTTTCTTGGATGAGCATAAAAAACCAGACAAAAGACTGTTTGACCTGAGTACAGATACTTAAGAGAAGGTCTGTGAACAACATTTTTGCCCCTTTTTTTTCTTTTTTCTTTTTTTAAGATTTCATTTATTATTTTTAGAGAGGGGAAGGGAGAGAGAGGCAGAGAAGGAGAGAGACATCAATGTAAGATTACCTTTAACCTGCCTCCAGCTAAACCTGGCTTGCAACCTGGTTTTGTGCCTGGCTGGGGAATCAAACCAGCGACCTTTGGGTTCCCGGGCCAGTGCCTCATCTACTGTGCCACCAGCTAGGGCTTTGAACAACTTTTTTGAGGAGAAGTTTCAGTTTCAGAGCAAAATTGTGTAGAATTAATAAGAATTTGTATATGCATAACCTCTTCCCATTCTCAATGCCCCCCATCAAAGTGGTATGTTTGTGATATATGTGAACCCATATTGGCACTTCCTGATCACCCAAGGTTTTAGTTGAGCTTTGGGCTCAATGCTCGGATGTATATTTTGTGGTATTGGAAAATTTGAAATGTTTCCGTGATACTATCATATCGGCTAGCTTCTAACCCTTAAATTCTCTCTACTCTGTCTGTTTATTCCAATGCCCCTTAAACTGTTGCACCATTTATTTTTTATTATTCCTCTCATTTTTTTCCCTACAATGTAATGTAGTGATTATTTTATAGTTTATTGACTTTTCAAACTGGATTTTTATTTTTATTTTTTAAAATATTTTATTTCATTATTTTTAGAAAGAGGGGAAGAGAGAGAGGCAGAGAGGGAGAGAGACATCAATGTATGGTTGCTTTTCACCTGCCTCCAGCCACAGACCTGACTGGAGACCTGGTTTGCAACCTTGTTATGAGCCTGGTTGGGGAATCGAACCTGCGACCTTTGGGTTCGCAGGCCAGCGCCTTATCCACTGTGCTACCAGCCAGGGCTTATTTTTAAATTTAATGTATTGATTTTTTAGCAATAGAAGGGGAGAGATAGAAACATTGATTTTCTTGTTCTACTTGATTAAGCATTATCTCATTGAATGTTGTAAGTGCCCTGATTGGAGATTATACCTGCACCCTTGGCATATTGGGTTGACACTCTAACCAACTAAGCACTTGGTCTAGCAGATTAAATTATTTCACTTAATTGTATGTGTCTAGCTTTTCTTCATGTCTTTTCATGGCTTGATATATTATTTCTTTATTACACTCAATATTTTGTGTATACACCTTTTACACATACTTTCATTGTTTCTAGTTTTTGTAAATTATGAATGAAACTTTGATAAATAGTTCCTTATAGGCTTTAGTGTAGATAAAAATCTTCAGCTCTTTGGTTAAATACCAAGGAGCAGGATTACTGGATCATATAAGAACTATATTTTTAGTTTCGCGAGAACCTCCCAACTATCTTCTCAAGGGGCAGTACCCTTTTAGACATTCACCAGCAATAAATAAAAGTTCCAGTTTCTTCACATAAATAACAGCATTTGCTTTTGTTAGTGTTCTGGATTCTGACCTGTCCAATGTACTTTTGTTTTTGTTTTCATTTTTTAAATGTGTATTGCTTTAATTACATCAGATGTGTATGGTCATATTAGATAGTATTTTTTTAGGTTATATTTATTTTTAATGAGGGAGAAATGGTGGGAGAAAAAGAACAAGAGAAACAGAGATGTGAGACAGAAGCAGTGGGTTAATTTAGCTCTCCTACATGCCCAGGCCGGGACCAGATCTGCAACTTAGGAATTCAACCTGTGACCTTTTACTCTGCAGTATGAAGCACAACCCGCAGAGCCATGCAGGTCAGGGCTAGATACGAATTTTTTATCTCTGAATGTTTTTTCGTGTTCTTTCGGTGGGGTATTTGGCCATTTTTAGTTAGCTTTGTTCTTTTGTCACAGTTCATTTATAGATAATTGCCAACTTGATATGTGTGGAGTGCTATTTCACTGTGGTCTCAATTTGCATTCTGTGATAATGACTGATATTCAACTACTTTTCATGTATATGTGGGCCCAGTTTATGTTCTGTTCAAAGAAAAAAGCATTCAGGTCCTCTGCCTATTTTTTTTCATGGGATTTTCCCCGCTTTGGTGTTGTGTACATTTCTTACATATTTTGGATATTTAGCATTATTGGTAGATACAATTCCCAAGTTGGTAGATTGAATTTTTTTTTTAAGATTTTGTTTATTATTTCCAGAGAGAGGGAAAGGGAGAGAGGAGGCACAGGGAGAGAAATATCAATATATGGTTGCCCTTCTGCCTCCAGCCACGGACCTGGCTGGAGACCTGGCCTGCAACCTGGTTATGTGCCCTACCTGGGAACCCAGGGGTGCCCAGTGGCCTCTGGGTTCGCAGGCTGGCGCCCTTCCACTATGCCACCAGCCAGGGCCTAATTTTTGTTTTCTTGATGGTTTCCTGTGTAAACACTTATTTCGTTGTAGGCTCATTCATTTTTGTTTTTTTCTTGTTATAGTTGTTTACTATGCCTACTATCTGCAAATAAATATTTCTGAGAGTGATGACAGAGTTTATTGACTATCCTTTCTTCTAGTTTTCTCACGAGTTCAGGTCTTAAGTTTTAGTTTTTAATTCATTTTGAGTTTATTTACGTGTGTGGCCTAAGAAAGTTGTGTAGTTATATTATTTTTGTTTATTAGTTCAGTTTTTCTCTCACTATTCATTAAAGAATCTGTCTTTCCCCATTGTGTGTACCTGATATTATTGGATAGGTTAGTTAACCATGTATGTTTCAGTCATTTCAAAATTTGCGTTACATGATTTATCATATGTTTTGGGAAAGTTCTTTATATACTGTGAATAATAAAGACCTATCAAATAAATGATTTTCACAAATTTACTTACATTCTATAGGTTGTATTTTTAACCTACTAATTATTTGCCTTAATGTGCATAAGTTTTTTATATTAGGTGTAATGCCATTAGTGTGCATTTGATTTATCTTTTCTTTTGGTGTTATAATGAAAAAAGAAAAACCACAAATGTCAGAAATCTCCCAGGCTGGTGTGGCCCAGTGGATTGAGTGTGGGCCTGCGAACCAAAAGGTCGCAGGTTTGATTCCCAGTTGGGGAACATGCCTGGGTTGTGGGCCAGGCCCCCAGGTGGAGGTGTGTGAGAGACAACCAATCAATGTATCTATCACACATTGATGTTTCTCTCCTGTTCTCCCTCCCTCCCACTGTCTCTGAAAATAAATAAATAAAATATTTTTAGCCCTGGCTGGTAGCACAGTGGATAAGGCGCCAGCCTGCGAACCCAGAGGTCGCAGGTTCGATTCCCCAGCCAGGGCACATAACCAGGTTGCAAACCAGGTCTCCAGTCAGGTCTGTGCCTGGAGGCAGGTGAAACGCAACCATACATTGATGTCTCTCTCCCTCTCTGCCTCTCTCCCTTCCCCTCTTTCTAAAAATAATGAAATAAAATCTTTAAATATATATATATATATATATTTTTTTTTTTTAATCGTTTTTATACCTTTTTATTTAGGAGAATAACAGTAATTATTTTTATGTTTAAGTGTTTTATCCATTTCTTTTTTAATTTTATTTATTATTTCCAGAGAGAGGGGAAGGGAAAGAGGCAGAGAAGGAGAGAAGAATCAATGTATGGTTGCCTTTCACCTGCCTCCAGCCAGGCTGGAAACCTGGCTTGCAACCTGATTATGTGCCCTAGCTGGGGAATCGAACCAGCGACCTTTGGGTTCGCAGGGCGGCACCTTATCCACTGTGCTACCAGCCAGGGCTCGTTTTTACACCTTTTCATTTAGGAGAATAACAGTAATTATTTTTATGTTTAAGTGTTTTATCCATTCTTATTTAATGCTGGTTTATTATTCCAAATAAGGGTCTAACTTCATTCTTTCACATCTGGACCAACACATTCTCAACAATCTTTGTTAATGAGAATATCCTTTTCTTATGTTGTGGTATTAGCACACTTGTTCAAGATCTTTAATTATAGCCAACAATATGATATAATTATTTTAATTGATTTTAGAATTAGAGAGGAAGGAAGAGAGAGAGACAGACATTGATATGTTGATGCATTTCTTGGGTGCTTTTTGTATGTACCCTGAATGAAGATCAAACCCACCATTATGACATATCATTACACTAACCAACTGGGCCACTTTTCTTGTTTTATGGTATAAGTAACCTCATTTGAAGTGATTTGTCTATATCTAGGAGAAGGTGTACGAAGACTATTTTAGTGCACCACGCTTCATTATTTATATCTGTCTCCATGTTTGTATTATTCTATTGTGATAGAAGCAGCTTTGAAACATGTCTTTTGAAAGATTCTATTCATTTAATTTTATAGACAGGGGAAGGGAGGGAGAAACATTCCTGTGCTAGAGAAACATCAATTGGTTCATCTCACATGTGTCCACATCCAGTTTGGACGTGGTTAGCAACCTGGGCATCTCCCCAGCATGGGAATTGAACCAGCATTCCTTCACTTTGAAGGACAATGCCCAACCAATGAAGCTACACCAATCAGGGTCCATTTCAATTTCAGAATAAACTATTTTTGTCAAAGTGTCATTGGGATTTTGATAATAATCTTTTGAAGGTTCGATCACCTTTGGCACTAGTGAGATCTTATACTACTAGCAACCCAATTTGGGGTTGTGGGAATAATTTTTAAAAATTTCTCAGTTTATAATCCTGTCATGAAAAATCTGCATAATCTCCACTGAGTAATTCAGTGAAGAATCTTTACTTCCTTTTGCCAGCACCAACATTTTCTTTTGCAGCACCCCCCTTTTTTTCATTGTTTTCTTGTATTCCTTGCTGTGTTTTCTTGAGCGTGTCTTCTTTTCATATAGTCCATGTCTTCCAAGTCTATATTTGGGTTCTTATTTTAATATGTGTAATATATAAAATCATAAATCATTCCAAAGTCTATTGTTTTCCTACAACCAAAATGGGTTCTGCACCTGACACAAAGATGACATCTGGTTTGGTCTTACACAGTTTGCTTAGTTTTCAGTGCATTCCTTTCTTGCAAACAGTTACCTCCCCATGATGGTAAGCATTGATGACCATTTGTTTCTGGTGAAGTACTCTGATTTGTCATGAACTTCCTGCTCTGGATAGTTGCTGTTGCTCATGATAGTAGCTGATGTTCAGCTAGGGAGGAAAAATGAATTTTAATTAATTGATTTTTTTCCTTTAATAACAACTTTTTTTTTTTTTAATATTTTTTCAGAGAGAGGGGAAGGCAGAGAGGCAAAGAGGGAGAGAAACATCCATGTATGGTTGCCTTTCACCTGCCTCCAGCTACAGACCTGGCTGGAGACCTGGTTTGCAACCTGGTTATGTGCTCTGGATGGGGACTCAAACCAGCGACCTTTAGGTTCGCAGGCCGGCTCCCTATCCACTGTGCCACCAGCCAGGGCCAAGTCCTGGGAATCGAACCAGCGACCTTTGGGTTCGCGGGCCGGCGCCTTATCCACTGTGCTACCAGCCAGGGCTCTAATAACAACTATTTTTTGAAAAAAAAATTAAGACAGAGTGGAATAGAAGGAGAAAGAGAAAGAAAAAAATTGATGTGGAAGAGAAGCATCAATGTATGGTTGCCTCTCACATGCCACCAACTGGGAACCTGCTCCATAACCTAGGTATGTGGTCCGACTGGGAATCGAACCAGCAACCCTTAGGTTCACAGGCTGGCAGTCAGTGCGCTGAGCTGCACCAGCCAGTGCTAGTAACATTTTTGATGTGACTTTTACTCATGTATCTTTTGTAGTCTTGCTTTGAACATTTAACTGTTGTTTTGGAGAACCCCCAAAATCCAATATAGTCAATACTTGCTGGTAAGTTACTGTATACTCATCAAAGTGTCAAAGCTTTGAAACTATATTTCATATTTTTCAGCTACATTATCTGAAGACAACTGCGCATTATTAAGAAATCCAGAGATAGCAGATTTATTGTCTAAAGTAACACTGGTAAGACATAAAAGTTGTGCTTTGATAATGTCATGAAACCCTGCTAAGAAAGTATATGACGGGAAAAGCAGGGCATTATAATGTACAAAACTAACTTGGGACAATTTTTTAAAAATTTATTTTACAGAGGGGAGCAAAAAGGGGATGGATATAATACAACAATAATTTTTTTTTTAATTGAAAAAATTATTTTTATTTTTTTAAAAGATTTTATTCATTATTTTTAGAGAAGGGGGAAGGGAGGGAGGCAGAGAAGGAGAGAAACATCAGTGTATCATTGCCTTTCACCTGCCTTCAGCTGGGGACCTGGCTGGTTACCTGGCTTACAACTTGAGTATGTGCCCTGGCTGGGAATCGAACCTGCTACACTTAGATTCACATGCCGGTGCTCAATCCACTGAGCCACACCAGCCATGGGGTACAATTCTTTATATTTAAAAGTCCTTGTTACCTATTAGGTTAGAATTAGTATATATTTAGAAAAAATCTCCCACTTTAAGTAAGTTACAGTTTCAGCACAATACATTTATAAATGCTAAGAATAGAAATAATTTATATTATCTTGTATAGGTAGTATGGAAAATCTAGGATCTCACATAATCAATGGTGTGAATAATGATTTGAAATTTTTTGACATGTAGAGTGGTACTAAACTGGATTAAACTTTCAATAATTTCTAAAATTTAGTGTTTTATAATACATCAAATGAAAATAATATACTTTATTGGGGACTAAGTTCATTTTAGTATGTATGATTTTTGTTAGTTTAGGAGCAATTTTTTAAAAGATACTATTCATTTACACCAAGAGGGGAAGAGAGGGTGAGAAAGGAGAGAAACGTCACTGCGAGGGAGAAACATTGATCAATTATCTCTTGTACATGCTCCAACTGGGATCTTGGTTGCAACCCAGGCATGTACATTAACCAGGAATTGAACCAGATACATTTCTGTCTGTGGCATGATGACCAACCCACTGAGCAACACCAGTCAGGCCAAAGTGACTTAATACAACCAACATACTTTAATAGATATCATACAGTAGTCATTGGAAGTAGGTATAGATGCTTAATGAAGTTCTAGCTTTCACTGAAGGTCTTTTCATCTTTAATTATTACCAGGCTCCATGTAACAAAGGCAGAAGTTATCAGTGTAATGAACACTTCAGAAATTTGAACCACAAGGTAAATCTTAAAACACAACAGAATACTGAGTTTGCATTACGAAGGGAGAAAAGTCTTCATCCAAATGTCAAATGATAATACACATCACGTGATTGCTATTGTGCAGAAGAAAGACAAAGTAAGTATACCCAGTCTTGTAAGCAATTTTCAAATAATGATGAAAAAGAAAATATTCATACCAGGGAGTATGGTTATAAATTTCTACCATATGACAAAGTCTTCAGTCAGATATTTAATGGAAATAGGCTTAACAAAATCCATATAGGAGAAAAACATAAATGCACAATATGTGGTAAGAGATTCAATAGGCCTTCAGCTCTTACTGCACATCATAATACTCATACTGGAGAGAAGCCTTATGAATATAGAGAATGTGGTAAAGCTTTTAGACAGTCCTCAAACCTTACACAGCATCAGAAAATTCATACTGGAGAGAAGCCTAATGTAATGAATGCGGTAAAGCTTTTAGTCAATCATCAAAACGATCAGCATCAGAAAATTCATACTAGAGTGAAGGCTTATAAATGCAAAGAATGTTGCAAAGCCTTTAGACATTCCAGGTCCCTTACGTCAGAAAATTCATACTGGAGAGAAGCCTCATAAATGTACTGGATGTGGGAAAGATTTTAGGCTCTTTTTACACCTTAATCAACATCAGAATATTCATACTGGCAAGAAGCCTTACAAATGTAGAGAACGTAGTAAAGCCTTTTGTTGGCCCTCAATCCTTATTAGGTATCAGAAAATTCATACTGGAGCAAAGCTTTATAAAGAGTTTTGCAAAGCCTTTAGAATGGCCTGGGTTCTTATTCATAATCAGAGAATTCATACTGGAGAGAAGCCTCACAAGTGGACGCTGTCATAGAGCCTTTAGGGGTTCCTGAAAACCTAGACAACTTGAGAAATTCATAAAGGTGAAAAGCCCTGTAAACATAGGGAATATGGAAGGCCTTTATGTGGACTCAGCCCTTAGTTTTCATCTGAGTAATCAGACTTGAGAGAAGTCTTATAAAGATGGACAGTGTGGAAATTTTTTATTCGCTCGTCAACACTTCTGCCATATCAGGTCATTCATACAGGAGAGCATTTATATAAATGCAATGTAAGTGTCATACTTTTTAATCATCAGTTTTTATCCAACATGAGATAGTTCATTCTGGAGGAAAACTGTTCAAATTTAGAGAATGTGGCGAAGCTTTTAACTTGTGCTCAAAGCTTACTCAACATGGAGATTTGGTGCTGGTGGGAAACAACAAATGTGAAAAATTTAACAAAAACAATATTTTCAACCCTCACTCAACATCAGAGAATTTATATTGAAGAGAAGTCTTAAAAATGTAACAAATTTGGTAAGGTTCTTTATCCTCTTTCATATCTCAATGTATCGAAATTGATATTGGGGTGAAGGTAGCGAAGAAAAAAAGGCAGCTAAAGTGTACCCATTTACAAACCTCATTCAACATCAGAATTCCTTTTCCGACTAGGACTCCCTACCTGGACCGGTGACTATGGTTTTAATTTTGTTACAGGACAAATTCCAGGGTCCAGAACATCGGTAGGTATAAAATCGCAGCTAGTTGAGTGTTGTTGCATTTCAAGATACTCCAGTGAGGAAAATGAAAAGGTGTGTATTGATGCAAATATTACTTATGTTGATTCGTGTGTTTGCACATGTATTTGCTTATTGTGGTCATTTTTAAAAAAAAGCATAGCTCTGGCTGGTATGGCTCAGTGGTTTTATTGCCAGCCTCTGAACCGGAAAGGTCCCTGGTTTGATTTCCATTTGGGGCACATGCCTAGTTTGCATTTGGAGGACCTCGGAAAGGCAACCAACTGACATATCTGTTGCACATTGCTGTTTTTTCCCCTCTTTCTCCCTTATCCCCTCTCAAATAAATAAGTATATGTATTTGTATACATATATGTAAAGACATAATGAACATTTTATGTATGGATATATATTTTTAATGTTTTTTAAATTAATTTTTTAAAGATACTATTTATTATTTTTCAGAGAGGGGAAGGGAGAGAGGCAGAGAGGGAGAGAAACAGCAATGTACGGTTGCTTTTCACCTGCCTCCAGCTACAGACATGGCTGGAGACCTGGCTTGCAACCTGGTTATGTTGCTCTGGCTGGCATATATATTTTTATATATATATATAAAATCATTTTGTCTTGTGTCTAGAACATACTGTTGATTTGGGATAAAATTCTGTAAATGTACCAAATGAGTATTCTCTAGTGTGTCATTGAGAATCACTGTTTTTTTTTGTTTTTTGTTTTTTAAGATTTTCTTATTTTTAGGCCCTAGCTGGTGGCATAGTGGATAAGGCACCAGCCTGTGAACCCAAAGGTCGCTGGTTCAATTCCCGAGCCAGGGCACATAACCAGGTTACAAGCCAGGTCTCCAGCCAGGTCCGTGGCTGGAGGCAGATGAAAGGCAACCATACATCGATGTTTCTGTCCCTCTCTGCCTCCCTCTCTACCCTTCTCTCTCAAGATAATAAAATTATTCACTGTGTCACCAGCCAGGTGAGGACCACTTTTTTACTGTTTTTCTGTCAGGTATGCCTATGGATGTCTATGTAAAGTTGTGTACTATGGTTGTATTGCTGAATATGAAAAATGCAATAACTACATATGTATCAGTTATCACTTTAATATAAGTGGATTAAGTGATCATCAGATCCACAAAGGGAAGGTAGACCTAACTGGTTGGCTCTTAGATGTTAGGGTATCATCTCACAAAGCAAAAGATCAGATCCATTCCTGTTGAGGGCACATGCTTGGATTGCAGGTTCAGTCCTCCGATGGGGCACATATGAGCATCATGCCATCTATGTTTCCCTCTCACATCTATGTTTCTTTCTCTTCTTCCCCTCTCTAAAATAATTTTTTTTAATGAGGTAGTGAATGGGTAGCAGAACAAGAGCCAAGAATTTGCTGTTTACACGAAGAGACCCACTTTAGATGAAAAGACAGTAGATGAAAGTAAAAAAATTATTTTTTAAGTTACTCACCGCTACCTTTGGGCCCCAGAGCAACCTAGTCAGCAGAGAATTCTATTATAGTGAGACATCTAATAGTTGACTATGTACATGTAATAGTTATGAGAATAACTATGCTAATAGTGAGCTGAGCTGTGTGGTAGAAGTGACTTTTAACAGAGTCAACTTGTAAGCATTTTTTATGTATTCAGGAACTTTGTCGGGTGCTCTGACAGGTCAGAGAAGGGCAGATAGGTAATTCATGCAAACACAATTTTTTAATGTGAATCATTTGTTGATTGTTTAGTTTTTCTTTTTAAAATTTGGAACTCCAATAAAGAGAAGGTGGGGAAAAAAAGCTGTTTCATTCCATTGCAAAATTTTAAGTGCTATGGTAGCCATACTTAGTGTCAAACAAGATGGTTACAACAGGCTATAAAAGGAAAGAAGGTATTTATAATCACAAAGAAATCAGTTTAACGAGAAGCTGTTACCCTTGTAAACATTAGTGCAGCCCACTTGTGAGTACCTGAGTATTGGAAGTGGATAGTAGTGAACTAAAAGGAGAGATTGAGCTTTTTTAGATGTTGACTTGTAAGAATTTTTCAAACACTGCATGGTAGACCCTTGAAAGTTCTATGACTTATCATTATTTTCTCCCATTATTAGTAAGCATATGAAGAATGATTTATTTCGTCATTCCCTTTTTTTGTATTGGTGTTATATCTAAAACTGGCAAATCAAAGGTCATGAACATGTAACCCTATATTTTTATCTAAGCAATTTCTGTGCTTTCTTACATTTAGCTCCCATATATTGATAGTCTCTATGTCTTGGCTGAACTATATAAACATTTTTATTTAAAACACCTACTGAGCCCTGCCTGGTGTGGCTCAGTGGATTGAAGGCCAGCCTGTAAACTGAAGGGTCACCAGTTCAGTTCCTAGTTAGGGTACATGCCTGGGTTGTGGGCCAGGTCCCCAGTTGGGGGTGTGTGAAAGGCAGTCCATCTATGGATCTCAAACAGGGATGTTTCCCTCCTTTTCCCTCTCTCTAAAAATAAATACAAGCTTTTAAATAATATAAAATAATCCAATGGTGGCTGGTGTGACTCAGTGGGTTGAGCTCTGGCCCTGAAACTAGTCACATGCCTGGGTTGCAGGCCAGGTCCCGGGTTAGTTACGGCAGAGGGAATAGATCGATGTTTTTCTCACATATTGGTGTTACTCTCCTTCTTTGCCTTTCTTCCCCTTTCTTATCTAAAACAATAAATAAAATCTCTCAAAAATGAAATAAACACCTGCTGAATGAGTGTTTAAACAGGCACCAGGGCCCTCGTGAGATTGATGTTCAGTGATTTAAATGTTCTTACTGTAAAAGAAAATCAGGATTATAAAACATTTTACATTTCAATATGGTATGAATTTATTGAGGTGAACTTGGTTAGTAAAATGATACAGGTTTCAGGGATTACATTCTATATTCTATCGGTATATTGTGTTGTATTCATTGTCGAAGTAAAGTAGCCTTTTATTGACATTAGTCCTCCCTTTACTGTCTTCTATCTGTCCACCCCCTTTTCCCTCTGAAGGTCATGTTTTATGTGTCTGGGTTTTTGTTTTTGTTTTGTTTATTTGTTTCATTTTGTTTTGTTTTTGCCTAATTCCTTATGTTCAAAACCAAATTATATAATAAAAATGTGTGTTTTTAACTTAAAACTGTACATTGTATTAAAAATTAGTATTTTTATGTCAGAAATGCTCTTTTTAAAAAACTACAAATGCATTTATAAAATCAGAATGTGTATTGCATCAGGTTTTCCATAGATTCTTGAGCTTTGTACACATTAATACATCATTATGTGTCTACTTTCTTCAATGTTGGTTCTTACAGAGCTTCAAGGACATCCAGATGTGCCCTTAAATAAACCGTACTGACCAGCCTTGCTGATAGTACAGAGCCTGGTCCACGTCTCTGATGCTGGCCTGAGCAGACACCCCATCCAAGGAGAATCACCACCTCAAAGGAGCATATTCCTGAGTTCCATGCCACTGCCACACGCAGAATACGTAGTAAGGATGCTTATTTCCCGATGTGAACAATAAAAGCACAAAGTAGCACTAGTTTTCAAATTATCAATAGCATTGGTGATGCCATTAATAATTTTTAATGATAAATAAGCAAGTTAAAATCTATTCACTCTACTGTGGAGCTGCTGAAGTTGGTTTTGGCAGGCACTGGATCAACCATAGTAAATATACTACATGCTATAGAAATATGTAAGGATATTTCCACTAAAGGGCATCTTTTTCTTTTCCTCAGAACTTACATGAGCTTGGAAACTCTTAAAATATTTTTTACTCTGATATTTTAGTGAGCTTTTATTTATTTATTTATTTATTTATTTATTTATTTAAAATAAGGAACGCTTCACGAATTTGCGTGTCATCCTTGCGCAGGGGCCATGCTAATCTTCTCTGTATCGTTCCAATTTTAGTATATGTGCTGCCAAAGCGAGCACAGCTTTTATTATTTTAAGTAAAAAGTGCACTCAAATAATTTGAAACTTTGGAAGATTGCTTTTAGACCAAAATAAGAAACAACCCTTCCCTTGTCCCTCTTCCTTCGCTCCTAGGACAGAGCTCACTTCCTTGGAGTTCTGCTCACCGCACACACACTGTCTCAGCATTTCTCTATAGACAAAATCTTCCAAAAGGGTGTTGACTGGAAGATACAGTAACAAAATTTTTAAGTGAAAAGAGGGAGGTAAACTTATAGGATATTTGATAATTTAGTTTGCTTAAGGTTTATAGAGAACATACTTCCCTACTAAATGGTGCAAAATTAGTGATTCTTGACACAAAAATAAATCCAAATAATCCGTGAGATAATATGTGTTACAAACGAATTTATTTACGCCTGACAGAACATTTGGAATAGGACACCAATAAAGGAAACAATATTACCATTTTTAAATAAAGTAAGCTTTGTAGTTACTGTTTTAAGGAATAAATAATAATTAAAATTATATTTAAATATGAATGATTGAAGTATGATGTGATGTGAAAATTTTATCTCAAAGTCATCTAAAACTAATTGATTCCAAGTACAGTATAGAACAACATTTATTTTAATGTAATTTATAAGAATTTTAATTTAATTTATTTTTTAAAACATTTTTATTATTTTTTAGAGAGGGAGGCAGAGAAGGAGAGAGACATCAATGTATGGCTGCCCTTTACCTATCTCCAGCCACAGACCTGGCTGGGAATTGAACCAGTGACCTTTAGGTTTGCAGGCCAGCGCCTTATCCACTGTGTCACCAGCCAGAGCTCTCATAAGAATTTTTAAAACCTTATTTTCTTTCTAAAAGTAATGCATATTGTCCCAATTCATAACATTTTTCATGGTTCCACCTATTATTCCACATATGTCTTTATTAAAATTCCTAAACATCTTTGTTTAGTCATGGCCTCCCTGGTGAACAGGAAATAGAAAGGAAATGCAGCTGAGTGTGAGTGTGTGATTGTCTCTTCTACCCAGGGAGAGCTGTGTTCACATTTCAGTTCTTCATGGTTACAGAGATAATTGGAGTAGTTTAAGAAAACTGTTCCTGTTAATTCTTACATTTTTTGTTTTTATTTTTAAATTTTAATTTTTTTATTGTTGTATTACATCCATCCCCTTTTTCCTCCCCTCTGTTGCCTTCCCCACCCACTCCCCACCAAAGTTAATCCCACTTGTTTTCCATGTCCATGGTTCTTCCATGTTAGTTCCTTGACTAAACTGCTCCCCTTCAGCAGTTTAGGCAAGAACCTAGTATAAAGGAACCATGGAAATGGACAATAGATGGGATTGACTTTGGGGGGAGTGGGTGGGTGGGAAGGGGGGACAGAGGGGAGAAAAAAGGGGATGGATGTAATACAACAGCAATAAAATTTGAAAAAAAAACTACTCCCCTTCTTTGCTGCCGCCTCTCCCCTCCCTCTCTTCTCTGCCCACTGAATGTCTATTCCTTATATTCACGAATCTGGTTCTGTTTTGCTTGTTTGTTTGTTTTGTTCATTATCGTCCTGTAATGGGTGAGATCATATGATATTCGTCCTTCACTGACTGGCTTATTTCTCTAAGCATAATACTCTCCAGTTCCATCCATGTTGTTGCAAAGGGTACAAGTTCCTTCTTTCTTTCTGCTACATAGAATTCCATTGTGTAAATGTACCAAAGTGTTTTGATCCAGTCATCCACTGATGGGCACTTAGGCTGTTTCCAGCACATGGCTATTGTAAATAGTGCCGCTATGAACATAGGTGTACACAGGTTCTTAGGAATTGGTGTTTCAGGATTCTTTGGGTATAGTCCAAGTAGTGGAATTGCTGGATCAAAAGGCAGTTCCATTTTTAGTTTTTTAAGGAAACCCCATACTGTTTTCCACAGTGGCTGCACCAGCCTACATTCCCACCAACAGTGTATGAGGGTTCCCTTTGCCCCGCATCCTCGCCAACACTTGTTGTCTGTTGATTTGTT
>PVIW01011630.1:7775-36577 GCA_004026585.1 Noctilio leporinus | reverse complement strand
TTCAGTGGTCAGGGGAACGGGGTAGGGGGGAGGGAGAGGTAGAGGCAAAGATGGGGAGCAGCTTAGACAAGAACCTAGTATAAAGGAACCATGGACATGGACAACAGGTGGGATTGACTTTGGGGGAAATGGGTGGGTGGGTGGGGGGACAGAGGGGAGCAAAAAAGGGATGGATGTAACACAACAACAATAAAATTAAAAAAAAAGAAAAAAAATTTGTTGATATATTTTTAGAGAGAAGGGAATGGAGGGAGAAAGTGAGGAAGAAAAACATCGATGTCTGAAAGAAACATGGATAAGTTGTGTGAGGGATCCTGACCAGCAGAGACTCCCTTGGTGCAGCAGATGAAACAAATACTTCTTAGGCAGCTTGTGCTAGGGGAGAGAAGGCCAGCCAGTGTCTGATAGACAAAGCCCTCTTCTTCCCACCTTCAAAGGTTTTATTGATTACACAAGTTTAGGCATTGCATGTACTCACTATAATTCATTACCACAGAAGAATATCCAAAAGGAAGGGAGTTATTATGTTTAGATAAGATGACACCAAGAACTCCAGGGAGTCAATACAATTTTAGGGAAGATGAGATTACACGTGGGTGAAGGTTTTAACATTTTCTGAGATGCAGTAATTAAGTCTAGGAAGTTTAGGTCACAGACACAGACTTCAAAGGACTTGTGGAATATTTTCAAGGCCAGATCCTTACCCTGGGCCACTCTTGGAGCACCCAGCTTTTCCTTCTTTCCGGTCAGGTCTTACAGGCTTGGCCTGGTCTGTGCAGGTCTCCATGCCCCGATGCTTTCTCAGGGGAACCTCGACAGGTTGCCTCTCATATGTCTCCCAGTGGGTACCTGGCCACAACCCAGGCATATGCCTTGACTGGAAATTGAACCCACAAACTTTTGGTGTATGGGACAACATTCTAACCAGCTGAACCACTTGATTAAGGCTGGAGTTTTTGTTTAAATGAGCAACTTCTCCCATCTTTTTCCATCTCACTTTTTAATTTTTAAATTTCCTACTTAATACCACCATGTTCATGTATTTATTTGTCTATTATCTGATTCTACACCAGTAAGATGTCATTTCTGCAAAAGCAGAGACCTTGATGCCTTGTTTCCTGCTGGATACTCAGGGCCAAGCACAGAAGACTATCAGTAGACACTTGTTCAGTGAACAGATGGACTTTTCAGGGAGAAGATTCCAATGGGATTTCTTACTTGGTGGGAGATTTACAGAGTAAAGTACAGACTCTGTACCCAGGAACTCTGCTGTGAAGGAAGAGAGACACCTGGAGAAGTTGGCCAAGGCTGGGACTTAGGGGCCCATGATTTTTTCCTGGTAGTTTGTTTTTCCTTTGTTTTCCTTACCTATTTATCTGAGCCTAATGATTTTCCATGTGACTTTTATGACTGGATGATGTGCAGCTATCTGTCCCATCAGCCTATTTAACTACTTTGCTCATTCACTTTAGTTAATATTTATTTATTCTTGAATGCTATTTTATTGATTATGCTATTACAGTTGTCCCAGTTTTTCTCCTTTGCTCGCTTTCACTCAGTACACCCTTCCCTCCAGCAGTCCCACCTCCCCTTATTTCATGTCCATGAGTCATGCCTGTATGTTCTTCACTTCTCCCTTTCCTATACATTCTTAACATCCCCCTGCCTATTTTTGCCTACCAATTATGCTTCTTTATCCCTGTACCTTTTCCCCTATTCTCCTCTTTCCCCCTCCCAGCTGATAACCCTCCACATGATCTCAATATCTATGATTCTGCTCCTGTTCTTGTTTGCTTTTTTAAAAAGATTCAGTTGTTGATAGTTGTGAATTTGTTGTCATTTAATGTTCACAGTTTTATCTTCTTCTTTTTCTTAAATAAGACCTTTTAACATTTCATGTAATAATGGCTTGGTGATAATGAGCTCCTTTAGCTTTACCTTGTCTGGGAAGCACTTTATCTGCCCTTCCATTCTAAGTGATAGTTTTGCTGGATAGAGTGGCCTTGGTTGTAGGTCCTTGATTTTCATCACTTTGAATACTTCTTGCCAGCCACTTTCTTTTGAGAAATCAGCTGACAGTCTTAGGGAACTCCTTTGTAGGTAATGTTCTACTTTTCTTTTGCTGCTTTTAAGATTCATTCTTTATCTTTAACCTTTGGTGGCAACAGCACTGGTGGTGGAACAGATGGTTCCACATTCAGGTATTGTGGATAAAACTTGGGAGGGATACCTTGAGAGTGAGTGATCCCAGCCCCATGCCAGACCATACGGCCCAGGGTTTCAGCCCTGGGAAGATAAATCTCCATAACTTCTGGCTGTAAAAAACAGTGGAGGTTGGGGCAGTAGAATAAAGTGATAGATTTTCAGGAGGGAGACTCCATTTAAAGGGCCCACATGGACTTGCACATGACATACACAAACCAACCCACCCTGGGATTCACCACCAGGGCAACAGCTGAAAAGGTGCCAGTCACATATGGGAAATGGGTGAAGTGACTAGAAACAGAGAGAGTATCAGGCAAAGCTCCAGAAGCCAGGAGGTGGCATTGTCCCCTCTCCAATCCCTCCCCCATATACAGAGGCAGTTATATTTCTAAGTGTTGAATGTCATTCTAAAGCCAGTTGGTCTTGATCTCTTCCTAGAGCTGATTTTTAAAAATCCTTCTTTTAGGATTTGCCTCTCTGATATGCTCATTCTTTGATTTCATTATTCATATCAGAGATGAACCAACAAAAATTTTAAATTGTTTTAATGATTTAGATGGATTTGTTTTCTAAGCAGCCCTTTGAGATTGTGGCTCTACTTATATCCTTTATAACTTCAGCTATCTGTTGAGGTTACACATGATGCATTCTAAAATTCAACCAAATAACAAAAGATCTTGGTGCTTTCTATATTATTGATTGCAGTGGTTATAGTTGCAGTGATAAATAAAGAAAATTAAGCAAAAATAGGAGGATCTTTAAAATACATAGTGGCCAGATACAGAAAATACAATGTGGTTTAGCTTTGTTTTTTCAAAAGAAAGTTGGAGAGAGAAGACAGTATTTTCCATATTCTTATTTCCAAAATCCATTCCAATATGAGCACTTTTATTACTGGAAACATTGTCTTAACTACTGTTTAGCCACATTTGCATAGGTATTTTCTATTTCTTTGTCTTCAGGACAAGTGTGGGTAAATTCTTCACGGGCATATGCATTGTAGAGATAGCGCCAGACTCCTGAGAATTCTGCTGGAATGTCAAAGTCACGGTATTTCTTGGAAGCAACCTAGAGTTTTGGAAAAAGCAGTTGGTAGTAAATGGCATCAGTAACATGCCTAATGTGTAGAAACATATCTCAAAAGTCAAGATAATTGTGTACATGTTAACTACACAAAAAGTACTAGAAAAGAAGCTTAAAGAATCTTAAAATTACTGTTTTAATGTTTTTGTACATAGACAAAGCTATATGTTTGCAATCATATTTATATTAAGCTGTATTTAACTATGAATGTTTAAAAGCACAAAGCACAGGAAAAGAGCATATATCTCTCCATTAGACTAGGAGTTTGTTTAGGGTCCCAATCATGTTTTATTTCTTGATGTATTCTCTGTGTGTGGCATAGGACCTGAGATAGAATAAATTCTGTTCAATAAAGATTTGTTAATGATTACATTATAATAATAGTATTAATAGCCCACATTATTTATAACTTGTTATGATCCACTGTTTTAAGCACCTTATATACCCTAATTTATTTAATTTTCTCAACAATTCATTGAAATGGGTAATATTACTTTTATTTTATAGACAAGATAGTGGAAACTGGTTACCTGATATAGGAAGAAAGAAACAAGAAGTTTTTATGTCTCCCAGAGGAGATCATAGATTTTTCCTCTGAGGAGAGAAAGGAGATATACACTATGCATAATGATTATGATAAAGCCATTGTATAACAATCTTGCACAGAATTGTCATTGTGATTCATACTGGCAACTCCCAAACCGGGCTCAAACCCTTCAGGCTACCATATAAAGACTTACTTTAATAATGTTCAGCTTGGGTAACAAGCTGCAGTCAGCCAGTGTCAGCTCATCCCCATCCAAGAACAATCTTCTGGAAATTGTGAGTTCCTCAGCACTGTCTGGATCAATTTCATCCAGAAGTGGGGTGTTTAAGTAATCATCCAGACGCTTAAATTCTCTGAGCAGAGATTTTTCAAAATCTGAGGCAATGAAGTCATAGGGTTACTTATAAATGTATTGTGTTCATAACTAAATACATTGTCAATGTGCTTTTCACATAATTAGACATCTCTATACACATTACTACACTGGCTATTAAAAATATAAATAGTTAACTACCACTGATAAGACAGAGTCAGAGGTTTAATCAAATAATAAGTGGAAATATTTTTGGAATTTTCTTGAGGTTTATTAGCAGGAAAAAAAAAGTGATACATTATCACTCAACACAGAAGAGTCAGAAGGTGAAATCAGAACCTAATAGCCATCATGACTCAGAGGTTAGTAAACTTCAAGAATGTTTGTGGGAAATGGTAGGTACTATGATTTAAGAAACCTTAAAGGCACACAGGACTGGGACAGTTGGGAGGGGGCGTCTAACACAAATCTGGTCCTGTCATTAGTTTACACCTGTCACGCCAGTGCTCTAATTGAGCTGAATTGGTAATTTTTATATTGAATCTTGGGTTCAAATTCTAATAAAACTTCATGCAAAGAAATTTCAGAAAAGAGCAAAGAAGGAAAGGAAGGATATCACCCAACACATACTATATATTCAGCAAATCCTATTTTAGCTGAATGAGAATGTGAGAGTGAGCAAATGAGAAAAACAGGGATTTGAGGAAAGTTCTTACGCATATTTGCCTCCTTTTGTGTATTCTTTATATATGCAGAAAACTTGGCAAAGAGGTTACAGCCCACATCAAAGGACTCCTTGTTCTTGGGACTCAAGCAAGGGTACCTTAAAAAGAAACATCACTGCACAATCATTCACACATGAGACAGACCAGGTATCCTAGCTTTCATTCTACTCAGAATGAAGGTTTTGGAAAATTGTGCTGAAAACTGAAGGTCCTTAGAAATCTCTCATAGGGAACATATATTTTTCCAATCTCAGAATAATTCAGTTTCTGAATTTCATTGGGAAACCAGCTATAGTGGTAATACATTTTCAAAGATAACTAGTAAGGAAAAATATAGCTTTAAATTATAACCTACATTCCCTGGCTGGTAGCACAGTGGATAAGGTGCTGGCCTGTGAACCCAAATGTCACAGGTTTGATTCCCCAGCCAGGGCACATAACCAGGTTGCAAACCAGGTCTCCAGTCAGGTCTGTGGCTGGAGGCAGGTGAAAAGCGACCATACATTAATGTCTCTCTCCCTCTCTGCCTCTCTCTCTTCCCCTCTTTCTAAAAATAATTAAATAAAATCTTTAAAAAAAAATTATAACCTACAAAAGAAATGAAGGAATAAAGAGGAAGAACATGATGGAAAAACAGTAGCCAAGATGTCTCTTTTAAGTAATACAAATTTATTTAGCATAACAAAATAAAGTAATGTAATACTTTTATTATTTTAAATAAGGAAAACCATATAATCATGAATAGATGCAAAAAAGTATTCAATAAAAATAAATTTCTAATCATAAAACACTTCTAGAAATGATTAAGCTAAAGTTATCTTCCTTGATTCCTTTCTTTCTCTCCATCTCCACATTAAAAAATTATTTATGTTTTAGAGAAAAGGAAAGGGAGGGAGAAAGTGAGAGAGAAACATCAATACAAGAGAAACTGCAGTTGGTTGACACACACTCCAACTGGTGACTGGACTGGCAACCCAGGCATATTCCCTGACCGGGAATTGAACTGGTGACCTTTTACTTTGTGGGAGGATGCCCAACCAACTCAGTCATGCAGGTCACATTTGATTTATTAGCAACTCCAGCCGGTTTACCTTTCAAAATGTACCCAGAATCAGTTCTCTTCTCACCACCTCCACTATCCCCTTTTTGGCCCAAAGCATGTACTACTGCAACAGGTTTGTGACTATTTTCTCCATTCCTATGCTTGTCTCCCACACTACCATGTGAGAGCAATCATGTTAAAATATAAGCCATCTGTGTCTGCCCTACTCGATATCCCGCAATGTCCTCATCTTATTTAGACTCAGAGCCCAAATCCTAACAGATGTCTCCATCTGTAGGACTAATATGATTTTACCCCACCTTACTTCTCTGTTCTCATCTCCTTCTAACTCAAACACTTCAATCAGCACTGTCCTCTTTGCTTTTTCATCAAATAGGCCTCACAAGCTCCCATGCCAAGGCATTTTTACTTGGCTTGCTCTTAAAATGGAGTGCCTTCCTTTATTATATGCACATGATCTGCTTCCTCTATTCTTTCAGGTCTTTTCTTCTGGTAGCTCCTCTTATGTGGGGCCTTTCTCTGACCACCCTATCTAACATTGAAACCTCTCCCTAACATTCATCTCTTCCTTTCTTTGCTTTATTTTTTTCTTAGTATTTATCATCACATAAAATAGTTTATATTTTGATTTTTAGCTTGCTTATTTACTGTCTTCTCCAGGTAGAGTTAAAGGTCTACTAGGCTATAGAGTTTTTGCCCATTTTATTCACTAATGTGTCTCAAGTGCTTTGAGTAGTACCAGATACTTAGTAAGTATTCAGTAAATATTTGTTGAATGATAAAATGACTTCATTAATTTTGTTAGCTTGATAAAATGTATCCACCAAAATCTTTCAGCAAGCATCATATTAAATGGTAAAGTGTTTTTGGGAATGGAGAATCAAAACCACAATGAGATTATTATTTCACACCTGTTAGGATGGGTGTCATCAATAAGACATGTAATAATAACAAGTGTGGAGAGGTGGAGAAAAATAAAGCTTCATTCACTGCTAGTGGGGATGTAAATTGGTATAGCTATTATGGAAAACAGTATGGAGGTTTCTTAAAAAATTAAGAATAGGGTTACCATATAACCCAGCAATTCCTCCTCTGGGTATGTAGCCCCATAATTTGAAAACACCTAATCATAAATATACATTTACTCCTATGGTCATTGCAGCATTATTCCCAATAGCCAAAACATGAAAACTACCTAAGTGCCCTTTGATGGATGATTGGATAAAAAAGATATAGGGTGGGGCAAAAGTAGGTTTATAGTTGTTTGTATGAAATATATAATATTGTTAGTCAGTATTACCTTAATAAAAATGACCAAATATTTTTAAAAGGTTATCTAGCCACCTTGTTGTAGATGGCAAGATTTCATTCTTTTTTGCCAGTTCTATCAACATGGGTGAATCTAAAGAGCATTATGTTAAGTGAAATAAGTCAGTCAGAGAAAAACAAATACCATATGGTTTCACTTTATGTGAAATCTAAAAAACAAAACAAACAATCAAACAAAAACATACCCATAGAAACAAAGACCAGAGGGATAGAATGGAGGGAAGGGTGAAAGAGGGAAAAGGAATATATTTCATAATATTGGGATAAGTTTACATAGTGAGAGATGATTACTAGAATTAGCAGGGTGATCATCTTGTAAGGTATAAAAATGTCAAATAACTATATTGTATATCTTAAAGTATTATAAACAATATAAGATTGTATACCAACCATCCTTAAGTTAAAAACAAAAAGAATAAAATAGAATAGGTGCGGCAGGAGAGAGCAATGAGGAGGAAAATGGAACAAATGTAATACAACAACAATTAAAAGAAGAAAAAAGTAAGGTTAGATGCTAGAACTATTTTCTTTAAAACCACAAGGATAATCATTATTACTGCTCTTCAACATTGTGCTGAATGTACTAACTACTATGACAAGAAATAAATAATTCTAAATGATGATTATAAAATCATTCATTTACATTAAATTTAAGAACAAGACAGACTGACAGTGACCAGAGTGGGGTTGGGGGAGAAAAAAGGGGAAGAGTTTAGTCAAGGAACTAGTTAGTACAAAGGAACCATGGATATGAACAACATGTGGGGATTGATTGTGGGAGAGGGGATGGAGTGGGTGGGACGGGGAGAGAAATTGGGGAAAAAATGGGACAACTGTAATACAACAGTAAATTAATAAAAAGATTAATGAATATATTCAGAATGAGTTCATTCATATAAAGTACAAAACCTGGCAGAACAAGACTATATTATTTCATCATTCATACTTAAATTAAAAAAGTATTTTTTAAATGGAAATACCTAAAATTGCTATTATAGCTGATATTGTTTTTGAGATTCTAGCAAGTGGAGGAAGAAATGATTGTAAAACAATCAGTATAATTATTAGAAGAGAAGCAACAACATAACTGTATACCTAGAAAACCCAAGAAAGTATAGGAAAAAAATTACTAGAATTAATGAGCTATTTTGGTTAGGTGACTATAAACACAATTCAAGCATTTAAAAAATAACTTTTTTTAATGATAGAAATAACCAGATAGGGATGGACATTAGTAGTATATCCCATTAACAATAGTGACAACAGTATAAAATATTTAGAAACAATTTAATACAAAAATATAGAACCAATATGAAAATAAAACAAAACAAAATAAAATCTCATCAAAGGACAAAGACAGGCACTTAGGTTCCTAAGTGTCCAGCAGCAGGTAAATGGATAAAGAAGATGTATAAGATATAAAATTATTTAGCCTCAGAAAGAAGGGAATACTGTCATCTGAGAGAAGTCAGATAGAGAAAGAAAAATTTTGTTTGAGCTCACAAATCTGTGGAATCAAGAAAAGCCAAACTTGTAATTACAGAGGTTAAATGGTAGCTATCAGAAGTTGGGGTGGATTGGGGATACTTGTTTAAGGGCAGAAACTTGAAACCAGTAGATAAATATGTCCTGAAATTTTAATCTGCAGCATAGTGATTAAAGTGAACAATACTGTATCATAAACTTCAAGGCTGCTAAGAGACTAGCTTTTAACTGTTCTCACTACACAAAAAATGATAATTATATGACACAGTAGAAGTGTTAACAAATGCTATGGTGGTAATCATATTGCAACATATAAATGTATCAAATCAACATGTTGTACACCTTAAACTTATATGATGTTATATGACAATTATACGTTAACTTAAAAGAGAACACAATAAGCTTAACAATATGTAAGTAGCTTTTTTAAAACTTATATTCATGCTGGGAGAAGAATGGATATGTATGTTTTCAGGGAATAATCTTTACCTTTGGAAAATGTAGTCATATTTACAAATCATCTTTAAAAATTATCTGATTAAAAAAGGAGTAATAATTCATATGCAGCCCTAGGAAATAAAGAAATCCTATCATTGTGAAATAAAAAAACAGAGAGAACATAAAATGGTATCCAAATACATAAACCATTGATAAAAATGAAGTTTCTTCAAGTAGCAATAGAAATTTAGTGCAATTCTAATGAAAATTCTACTAGTTTTTGCCCTGACTGGTGGCCCAGTAGATAGGTGCCAGTCTGTGAACCCAAAGGTCACTGGTTCGATTCCACAGCCAGGGCACATAACAAGGTGGCAAGCAAGGTCTCCAGCCAGGTCTGTAGCTGGAGGCAGGTGAAAAAGGCAACCATACATTGATGTCTCTATCCTTCGCTGCCTTACCTCCCTTACCCCCTCTCTCTGAAATAGATGAATGAATGAATGAATGAATGAATGAACAAACAAATTAATTGGAAAAAAAAAAAAGAAATGGGAAAAACAGTATCCTTCTCTTTTTTCTGATCTTACAGGAAAAAATTTCAGTCCTTCACCATTAAGTATAATGTTATTTGTGGGCTTTTCATAGTTGCTTTGTCAGGTTAAGGAAGCTCCCTTCTATTCCTAGTTTATCATGAATATTATCATGAAATGGCACTGAATGTGATAAAATGCTTTTTTCTCTACAACAATTAAGATGATCATGTACTATTTTACCGCTTTACAGGTACTCTATTTCTTCATATGACTTTAAGTTGCTTCAAATCTAGTGGTTTCTTATTTCTGCCTGAATAACTCCCTATAACAGTTCTTGTAGAGCAGGGCTACTAGCAACAAAATCCCTCAGTTTTCCTTCATATGGAATGTCTTGATTTTTCTTTAATGTTTGAAGGATGGTTCTGTCAGATAGACAATTCTTCTTTTACTTTAATTTTATTGTTGTTGTATTACGTCCATCCCATTTCCCCTCCCCCCTCGTCCCTTCCCCACCTACTCTCTTCCCACTCCAAAGTCAATCCCACTTGCTGTCCATGTCCATGGTTATTCCATGCTAGTACCTTGACTAAACTGCTCTGCTTCTTTGCTTACTTTCCCCCCCTCCCGCCTTCTCCTCCCCTCTGCCTACTGAAGGTCTGCTCCTTGTATTCATGTTTCTAGTTCTGTTTTGATTGTTTGTTTGTTTTGTTCATTATTATCCTATAATGGGTGAGATCATATGGTATTTGTCTTTCACTGACTGGCTTATTTCACTAAGCATAATACTTTCCAGTTCCATCCATGTTGTTGAAAGGGTAAGGGTTTCTTTCTTTCTGCTGTGTAGTATTCCATTGTGAAAATGTACCAAAGTTTTTTGATCCATTCATCCACTGATGGACACTTAGGCTGTTTCCAGCATTTGGCTATTGTAAATAGTGCTGCTATGAACATAGGTGTGCATAGGTTCTTGTGAATTGGTGTTTCAGGGTTCTTTGGGTATAGTCCTAGTAGTGGAATTGCTGGATCAAAAGGCAGTTCCATTTTTAGTTTTTTGAGGAAAATCCATACTGTTTTCCATAGTGGCTGCACCAGCCTGCATTCCCACCAGCAGTGCACCAGGGTTTCCTTTTCCCCACATCCTGGCCAACACATATTGTTTGTTGATTTGTTGATGATGGCCATTCTGAAAGGCGTGAGGTGGTATCTTATGATTTTAATTTGCATCTCTCTGATGGCTAGTGATGTTGAGCATTCTTTCATAGGCCTTTTGGCCCTTTGTATGTCTTCCTCAGAGAGTTGTCTGTTCAGACCATTTACCCATTTTTTAATTGGGCTGTCTGTCTCCCTGGTGTTGAGGTGCATACCTTCTTTATATATTTTGGATATCAAATTCTTGTCTGAGGTATCATTGGCAAATATGTTTTCCCATACAGGTTCCTTTTGAATTTTGCTGGTGTTTTCTTTAGCTGAACAGAAACTTTTCAGTTTTATATAGTCCCATTTGTTTATTTGTTCTTTTATCTCCTTTGCCCTTGGTGAAGTATCAGTAAACATATTTCTACCTAGGATATCTAAAATTTTACTGCCTTTATTTTTCTCCAGGACCTTTATGGTGGCACTGCTTATGTTTAAGTCCTTTATCCATCTTGAGTTTATTCTGGTGTATGGTGTAAGTTGGTGGTCTAGTTTTGTCTTTTTGCATGTTGCTGTCCAGTTCTCCCAACACCATTTGTTGAGACTGATTTTACTTCATTTTATGTTCCTTCCCCCTTTGTCAAATATTAATTGCCCATAGAGTTCTGGATTAATTTCTGGGCTCTCTATTCTGTTCCATTGATCTATATGTCTATTGTTATGCCAGGACCAGACTGTTTTGATTACAGTAGCCTTGTAGTATAGTTTGATGACTGGTATTGTGCTCCCTCCTACCTTGTTCTTCTTTCTCAAGATTTCTGTAGCTATTCATGGGCATTTTTGGCTCCCTATAAAGTTTTTAAGTTTTTTTTTTCCTATTTCTGTGAAGTACGTCATTGGTATTTTCATTGGGATTGCATTGACTCTATAGATTGCTTTGGGTAGTATGGACATTTTAATGATGTTAATTCTTCCCATTCATGAACATGGTATATGCTCCCATTTATTTGTATCTTCCTTAATTTCTTCAGTGTTCTGTAGTTTTCTCAGTACAAGCCTTTTGCCTCCTTGGTTAAGTTTCTTCTTAAGTACTTTACTTTCTTATTGCTATAGTAAATGGGATTTGTTTTCTAGCCTCTATCTCTGATATTTCATTATTGGTATATAAAAATGCCTTTGAAATCAGGATATTGACTTTGTATCTGGCTATTTTGCCAAATTCACTTATTATGTTGAGTAGTTTTTTGGTGGAGCCCATAGGGTTTTATATGTACACTATCATGTCAGCTGCAAAAAGTGACAGTTTTATTTCCCCCTTTCTAATTTGAATACCTTTGATTCCCTTTTCTTGTTCGATTGTTTCGGCCAGAACTTCCAAAATGATGTTGAATAGAAGTGGAGGGAGTGGATAGCCTTTTTTTTTTTTTTTTTTTTGTTTTTAATTTTTGCCCATTGTGTATGATTTTGGCTGCAGGTCTCTCATATATGGCCTTTATGTTGTTGAGGTATGCTCCCTCTATTCCCATTTTGCTGAGGGTTTTATCATAAATGATTGCTGTACTTCATCAAATGCTTTTTCAGCATCTATTGATATGATCATATGGCTTTTGTCTTTTATTTTGTTTATGTGGTGTATTATGTTTATTGATTTGTGAATGCTGTACCATCCTAGCATCCCTGGGATAAAACCCACTTGATCATGGTGTATGATCTATTTAATGTATTACTGGATCCAGTTGGCCAATATTTTGTTGAGAATCTTAGCATCTATGTTCATCAGAGATATTGACTTATAGTTTCTTTCTTTCTTTTTTTTTTTTTTTTCTGAGTTGCATCTTGACCTGGTTTTGGGATTAGAATAATCCTGGCCTCATAGAAAGAGTTTGGGAGTCTTCCCTCTCCTTGAATTTTTTTGAATAGGTCGAGAAGGATAGGACTTAGTTCTTCCCTAAATGTTTGGTAAAATTTACCTGTGTAGCTGTCCAGTCCAGGGCCTGTGTGTGCTGGGAGTTTTTTGATAACTGCTTCAATGTCACTGGTTGTTATTGGCATATTCAGGCTTTCTACTTCTTCTGGATTCAGTTTTGAAAGTGTATATGTTTACAGAAATTTGTCCCTTTCACCCAGGTTGTCAAATTTCTTGTCATATATTTGTAGTAATTTCTTACAATCCTTTGTATTTCTGTGGTATTGGTTGTGATGTCTCCTCTGTGGTTTCTGATTCTGTTTATTTGGGTCCTCTCTCTTTTTTTCTTGATGAGTCTAGTTAAAGGCTTGTTGATTTTGTTTATCTTTTCAAAGAACCAGCTCTTGGATTTATTGATTCTTCAAATTGTCCTTTTAGTCTCTATGTCATTTAATTCTGCTTAGTTCTTATTTCCTTCCTTCTACTTGCTCTGGGCTTTCTTTTTGTTGCTTCTCTAGTTCTTGTAGTTTTATGGTTAGGTTGTTTGTATGAGCTTCTTCTAATCTTTTTAGGTAGGCCTGTCTTGCTATGAACTTCCCTCTGAAGACTGCCTTCACAGTGTTCCATAGGTTTTGAGCTTTTGTGTATTCATTTTCATTTGTTTCCAGAAACTCTTTGATCTCATTGTTAACCCATTCATTACTTAATGGCCTGTTATTCTATCTCCATGAATTACAATGGTTTTGGGTTTTTAATATTAAAAAAAATTTTTCAGTTTAGTTTCAGGTGTATAACCCAGTGATTAGACATTATATAAATTACTATGTGATAACCCCAACAAGACTAGTACCCATCTGACACCATAGAGCAGAGACCCTAAAAAATTAAAATTATCTTCTGGAGGGCAGGCCCCTTATGGTACAGGCTCCCCCTCCTAGGTGAGTGTTCTAGTAACCCATCTGTATCAGTGTACCAGCTGGTGCATTGTGAGAGGCTGCATTTGGGTTCAGTGAATTAAAAAAAAATACTCTTTTAATGCATTTCCTCATTTCATGACGAGTGATTTGTGAGTGTACCTGCCAACACCATGCTGAGTTTTCAGCAATTTTTTTTACCCAAAACAGAGTGACCTTCATGCACCCTCCCTATTCACCCAATCTCGCCCCAAGCGACTCTTTTTTTGTTTGTCTGTTTCCTCAGATGAAAAATGTCTTCAAAGGGAAACATTTCATGATGTGGAAGAGATAAAACAAAACAAAACAAACAAAATGGCAGATCACTAAAAGGCATCAAAATCAATGAAATCAAAAACTGTTTTGAGCAGTGAAAGAATGTCTTGATAGGTGTATTGTATCAAATGGAAAGTACTTTGAATGTGACTGAATTTTAAATATGTAACAATTAATACACAATTTTGTATAAATAAATCCTGGGTTTTGGAGTCCCCCCTTGTACATAATTATCACGGCGTTATTAACTATATTCCCTATGCTGTTCTTTACATTCCTGTGAATATTCTATAACTACCAATTCGTACTTCTTGACATCTTCACCTTTTCCAACCATACCCCAATCTTCTTTCCATCTAGCAACCATTAAAAGCGTCCTTTGTGTCTATGAGCCTGTTTCTTTTATGCTTGTTCATTCATTTTGTTTTTTTTTTTTAAGATTCCAAATGTAAGTGAAATCATATGGTTTTTGCCTTTTACCTGCCTCCAGCTATGGGTCTGGCTGGAGACCTGGCTTGCAACCTGGTTATGTGCCCTGGCTGGGGAATTGAACCAGCGACCTTTGAATTTGCAGGTTGGCACCTTATGCACTGTGCCACCAGCCGGGGTATGATTTTTTTTTTTTTTTAAAGAAGGCCCTTTAACATATATTGTAATACTGGTTTGATGGTGATGAACTCCTTTAGCTTTTTCTTATCTGGGAAGCTAGTTACCTGTACTTACATTCTAAATGATAGCTTTGCTGCATAAAGTAATCTTGGCTGTAGGCCCTTGGTTTTCATCACTTTGATGAAAAGTAATGCCAATCCCTGTGGCTTGCAAAGTTTCTGTTGGGAAATCAACTGACAATCTTATGGGAGCTCACTTGTGGGTTAACTAACTGATTTTTATCTTGATGGTTTAAAAATTCTCTTCATCTCTAACCTTTCACATTTTAATTATGAGGTGTCTTGGTATAGGCACCTTTAGGTTCATCTTGTTTGAAACTCTCTTCACTTTCTGGACTTGTAAGTCTATTTCCTTCATCAGATTAGGGAAGTTTTCCATTACATAGGTTTTCAATTTTTTTATCTCTCTCTTCATCTTTTTGCACCCCCATGATGCAAATGTTAGCCAATACTTTCTGCTGCATGCTGCCTAAAGTTTGACTGGTAGTGAGAGCTTAGGATCTTTTCAGGTCTTTTCTAAGCATAACTGTAGGCCTGGACATGTGTTTGAGCTTCTAGATTCCCTAGAATATTTGAAACATTTTAAAAGCCCTTATTCTCTTAAGTATTTCCCAAGTATCTTAGACTCATTCTGTGCAGGTTTTCCAGTTCCTCTATTGCTTTCCTGAAGTGTTATTCTTTGCTCTACTTGGCAGTGGCTAATAAATTTGCCTTTAAATGCCTTCTATGAATACCACCAGGGAAGCTGCCTCAGCCCTGGAGAAGCTCCAAGTTGGTAAGAAAGGCAAACCCTTGAGGGTACCACCAGGTCAAACCACACAACCACAGTTATTTGAGAATAAAGTCCATATCATTTCCTCTCTTTTCTTTTTCTTTCTTTCTCTTTCTTTCAACTGGACCTTGTTTTGTTAAGGGCAGCAATATACTTTGAAAGAAACATTTCCAAGCTCCCCTTTGCATTAGATTTGACCATATGATTTACTGTTAGATAATTAGATGTAAATGAAAATTGTTGAGTGTGACTTCTGTGAAAACTCCTTAAGGCTGGCTTGCATCCTTTCTTTGTCTTTTGCTCTTTTCCTTATTCCTATGTGGAAGTTAGATCTGTTACCTGGAATTCCAGCAGACATATTGTCACCATGAATTAACTTTGAGTCTGAAAGCCTCACCTGAAGGATGGCAGAGCAGAAAGATTAGAAAGAGCCTAGGTCTCAAGTAAAATTATGGAGATTATGCCAGCCCTGCAATACCTCATTCTTGGCTTTTTATTAAGTGAGAAAAATAAAATCCATATTTATTTAAGCCACTACTTTTAGGGTCTCTAGTTATTAGAGTGGAATGCAATGTTTGATACATTAGCTAATAGAAAATCAGAAGGATATAACAAGATTATTCATAGAACAAAGCCAAAGGTGTAAAGGTGCTCAAATGAATCTATTGTTCAGGAAAATGGCAAATTAAAGTATCAGTGAGATATCACTACACCTATCAAGTTGGCACAAATTTAAAAAGTAATAATACATAGTAATAGAGATATGTGGGAACAGTGTATTCTTATACATTGATGGGTAAAGGAGTAAAAAATTTTAAAGATGCCCTGGCTGGTAGCACAGTGGATAAGGCGCTGGCCTGTGAACCCAAAGGTCACAGGTTCGATTCCCCAGCCAGGGCACATAACAAGGTTGCAAACCAGATCTCCAGTCAGGTCTGTGGCTGGAGGCAGGTGAAAAGCAACCATACATTGATGTCTCTCTCCCTCTCTGCCTCTCTCCCTTCCCCTCTTTCTAGAAATAATGAAATAAAATCTTTAAAAAAAATTTAAAGATATATGCCAGTTGAATTTTGCTCTAGGGAATCTATTACATAGGAATAAAAATATTAGTACATAAGGACATATGAATAAGGATGTTATTTATTTCACTGTAATGCTAAAAAAGTAGAAAGAAATGGAATGTTCATCAGTAAAGAAATAGTTTAACAAAGTGTATCACACCTATGACATGAACTATTATGCAAACATGATGAATGGATCAAGGAACTTTGGTACATTTACACAATGAAGTACTACATACACAGCAGAAAGAAAGAAAGAAAGAAGGAACTCATACTATTTGCAATAGCATGGATGGAACTGGAGCGTATTATGCTTAGTGACAAAAGCCAGGCAGAAAAAGACAAATAACGTATGATCTCACTTAATACAGAAGACTAATGAACAAAACAAACAGATGAGCAGAATGGAACAAGAGACATGGGAAAAAAGGATCAGAAGAACAGTGAATAGGGTGGAGGGGGAGAGGAAGGAAAGCAGGGGAAGGGTTTTGTCAAGGAGCTACTGTGAAGGATCCATGGACATGGATCACAAGGTGGGAATTGGGGCAGGGGAGAGCAATGGTGGAAAAAAGAAACAACTGTAATACAAAATAATAAATAAAAATTTAAAAAGTAAAACAAAAAATAAAATTAGGGGAGGAAAGATGGTGACAGAATAGAGAGCAGTACTGATGGTGTTCTTGAGTACCAAGCAAATGGAGGACAGGATAGGGTGCACGAGATGTCTTCAGGTCCCTAAGGATTAGAGTAGTAAGCATCTGGACTCAGGGGAGCACAGCCCAGAGGCAGCAGAGACCTACAGGAGAGCAGGTGAGACTGTTCTAAACTGACCCACTGGCCAAGTTCGGCTCTGGGCAGTGGCGGCTCTACCCAGAGGGGTGTCTTTAACTGAAGCCAGCTCTAGGCTCCCTGAAGACTAGAAATCTGAGCAGTGAGGTGTGGGCAGTGAGGGCAAATGCTGGAGAGAATGAGGAATTGAACTCCTGCAGGCAAGGGACTGTGTGAGAGCCTCGCTCTGGTGACAGAGAGGAAGCTCTTCACTGGGCCAGAGATGGAGGAAAAGAGACCTGCAGGGAGCAGGAGGAGGGGAGCAGGGAAATGCACTAGCTGGAGTGGCAGGAGGGCTGAAAACGGTGTCACTGCACAACCAGGGAAAGAGCAGCTTGAAGCCCCTGTGAGGGGGTAGGCCCAGCCCTGTGCATCCACACTGGCCCACACGCTCCCACGGAAACTCCAAACTGTGAGCCAGGAACTTGCAACTGGGGCATCTGACGCGCCCATTGCAGGCAACAAAGGCAGTGCTGTGGATGCTCTATGGATCCAGGCACACATCACAGAGGCAGCGGTGAAGGACTCCTCTGGGAGCTGGACTGCCTGGAGGGTTGGCCCTCACCCGGGGCAGCCAGGCACTGTTGGTGGACCCCAGGCACTGTTGGTGGACATGGGCTGCCTCCTCCAGGAGCTGCGGAGGAAGGGCCACTCATCACAGGAGCCAGTGAGGTTGCAGGCCACCCTACAGGGGAGCCAAATGCCTACTGCAGACAGGAACATCCTCTAGGAGCTGGAGAGGGAGGAGCAGCCATAGACATCACAGAAGCACCCTGCTGGACTTCACACAGAAGCAGAGGAGGGAGGGCCCCAGAACATGAACAGTACTGAAACCCAGCTAGGATACTGGAGGCCCAGCCTACCTGGGGGCTGACACTCAGAATCAGCCCTGACTGTGACAACAATAGGCCCTGCCACTCCAAGACCACAAAACTAGACTGTAGACTGCAGAGACCTGGCCAAGAAAAAGAGGCAGACTCGGGAAATTGCTGCTAATCTCAAGCACCTGAGATACACCAAGAGCTACATGAACTATTAATCCCTAACATATCCTTTTCAAAAGTTACTTCCAACCCTCACAATTAGTGCATTTTAAGTAATTACTGTTTATACCATAGTGTATCCCAACTCACATATTTTTACTCCTCCCCCAGTTCAGTCCACCTAAATACTCAAGACCCTCCCCCTACTCTTGATTTAAAGTCTACTCACTCTGTCTACAACACATTCCCAGTCCTCAATCTAAGTATCCCTTCTCTCCCTAGCCACCTAAACCGTTTCTTTATTATTATTATATTTTCTGCTAAAAACCTACAGGTCTTGGCTCCACCTGGACCAATCAGGGATTATTAAGGGTGAACATCCACCTAAACCCTTTATTATTATTATTATTATTATTATTATTATTATTTCTGCTAAAAGCCCACAGGTGTGGGCTCCACCTGGACCAATCAGAGATCATTAAAGGTGAACAGCCACCTAAACCCTTTCTTTATTATTGTTATTATTATTTTTTTTGGTAAAAACCCACAGGTCCTGACTCCATCTGGACCAATCAGGGATCATTAAGGGTGAACAGGGAGGTAGATGCGGCAACTATATATACAGGCTTACACTGTTTACTCGTACTTGAGGGTTTCTGATTCTCCCCCTCCCCACTTCTATAGAATAGAAAAGTTGGTTTTCTCTCTCATATCCCTGCTGTCTTTGCTAATCCTCAGCACCCTTTAAAAATATCTATACTTTAGTCAACTTAATCATTTTTCCCTCTCATACAACAGTCTTAATATATCTACATCCCTATCAAGACTGGCTCAGTTGCAGCTGAGGGTGTGATTAAGAGCGGGGGTTACCTTGGAGAGTTTGGGTATATAGTTATGTTCATAGGCAGTGGAAAGGGGAAAGTAAAAGAGAAAGATATCTCTGAAGGTCTGGTTATTTTGCCTGGACTGGTGGTACTATTTTAGGAACAGCTCAAAAACAGTGTATGAGAAAGGATAGAAGAAGTGTCTGGAATCAGCCAACTGGAAGGAAAGGAGCAACATACACAACCAATCCAGAATACAACCAGACAGCCCAAGTAAATGACATAAAGGCCACCCCAAGAGCAACAAGTGGAGAAAATCTAGGAGTCTACAACACTAAACTCCACAAACCTCCTAACATAGAAGGGTGCCCAACAAAGGCAAGGAAGCAAAGCAGATTAATCCAAGGGTGGGGTGGGGTGGGGCAAGCAACAACAGACACCCAAAATGGGGGAAAAAAGAATCAGTCCCTTACCAAAAGGAAAGGGTGAATCCTCAGAAAGATTACCAAATGAAACAGAGGCATATGACATAGCAGACATAAAATTCAAAAGAATGATGATAGAGTAGCTCAATTAACTCAGTCAGCTCAAAGAAAACTATGAACAACTCCAGGGGAAATACAAAGAACTGCATGGAAGCTACAAAGAACTTACTGAGGTACACCAGCATTAAAAAGGACTTAGAAACTATCAGTAAGAGCCAAGAGGACATGAAGAATACAATATCTGAATTGAAGGATACAGTAGAAGGAATCAATAGTAGGCTAGAGGAAGCAGAGGACCAGATCAGCGAGTTGGAGGACAATGTAGACAAATACTCCAAGAAAGTACAAGAGAAGGAAAAAAAAATGGCTGAACAAGATTGAAGAGGTTTTAAGAGAGCTTCAGGACAACATGAAACATAGTAACACCCCTATCTTAGGGATACGAGAAGGAGAAGAGAAACAAGGAATGGAAAACCTGTTCAAAAAAGTCATGATAGAAAATTTCCCTAACATAATGAGTAAAAACATTACTCAAGTTCAGGAAGCACAGAGGGTCGCAATCAAGATCAACCCAAACAGACCAACTCTAAGGCACATTATTATTAATATGGCAAATTTCAAAGACAAACGGAGAATCCTAAAAGCATCAAGAGAGAAAGGACAAATAATATATAAGGGGGCTCCAGTAAGGTTATCAAATGATTATTCAACAGAAACAATTAAAGCCAGAAGGGAATGGCAAAAAATATTCCAAGTAATGGGAAATAAAGGCCTTCAACCAAGAATATTCTACCCAGCAAGGCTCTCATTCAAGATGGAAGGAGAAATGAGTTTCCCAGACAAAAGAAGACTAAAAGAATACATCTCTACCAATTCAGCATTGCAAGAAATGCTAAAGAGTCTGCTTTAAAAATAAATAAATAAATAAAATGAAACAGAGAAAGCCAAAGAGGAATAAAGGTACAAAGTTAGAAAATGGCAATGAGGAAGTATCAATCAATAATAACCTTAAATGTAAAAGGATTAAATGTGCCAATCCAAAGACATAGGATAGCCAAATGGACCCACCTATATGCTGTCTTCAAGAGACCCACCTCAGAACAAAAGATTGACACAGATTGAGAGTGAAGGGATGGAAAAATATATATCAAGCAAATGGACACGAAGTGGACAAAATAGATTTTACAATGAAGGCCATAAAAAAGGATAAAGAAGGACATTTCATAACACTTAAGGGAACAATCCATCAAAAAGAAATAACTCCAGTAAACATATATGCACACAACATAGGAGCTCCAAAATATATAAGGAAAATCTTGGAGGACTTCAAGAAAGATATAGACAGGAACACACTAATTGTAGGGGATTTTAATACCCCACTATCAACAATGGATAGATCTTCCAAACAAAAAATCCCCAAAGATGTTGTGGCATTGAGCAACACTCCAGAGGAAATGGACCTAACTGATGTATACAGTCTTCTACCTAAAAGAAGCAAAATACACATTTTTTTTTTTCAAATGCACATAGATCATTCTCTAAGATAGACCACAAGGTAGGTCAAAAGACAAGCCATCACAAATACAGGAAAATTGAAATCATACCAAGCATCTCAGATCACAATGGCTTGAAAGTAGAAACCAATCTCAAGGGTAAAAACCAAAAATACCCTAACACATGGAGACTGAATAACATACTTTTAAGTAATGAATGGATTAAAAATGAAATCAAAGATGAAATCAAAAGTTCCTGGAAACAAATAACGGTAAACACACAACAGCCCAAAACCTGTGGGACACAGCTATGGCAGTGCTCAGAGGGAAAGTTAGAGCAACACAGACCTACCTATAAAGGTCACAAGAAGTTTATATAAACATCCTAACCATAAAGCTGAAAGCACTAGAGGATGAACAACAAACAAAGCCCAGAGCAAGTGAAAGGAAGGAAATCATCAGGATCAGAGCAGAACTAAATAACTCAGAGATTCAAACTACAATTCAAAGAATCAACAAGTCCAGGAGCTGGTTCTTTGAAAAAAAATAAACAAAATTGAAAAGCCATTATCCAGACTCATCAAGAAAAAGAGAGAGGACCCAAATAAACAGAACCAGAACTGATAGAGGAGAAATCACAACTGATACTTCAGAAATACAAAAGATTGTAAGAAATTACTACAAACAACTATATGACAAAATTGATGACAACCTGGATAAAATGGACACATTCCTGGAAATGTATAATCTACCAAAGCTGAATCCAGAAGAAGCAGAAAGCCTGAATAGGCCAATAACAACCAGTGAAATTAAAGAAGAAATCCAAAATCTCCGAAAGCACAAATGCCCTGGGCCGCATAGATACACAGGTGAATTTTACCAAACATTTAAAGAAAAACTAACTCCTATCCTTCCCAACCTATACCAAAAAATACAGGAAGAGGGAAGACACCCAAACTCTTACTATGAGGCCAATACTATTCTAATCCCAAACCAGGTCAAGACAAAACTAAGAAAGAAAACTACAGGCCAATATCTCTGATGAACATAGATGTTAAGTTTCTCAACAAAATATTAGCCAATCGGTTTCAGCGGTATATTACAAAGGTCATATATCATGATCAAGTGGGTTTCAACCCAGGGATAATAGGATGTTACAACATTTGTAAATCAATAAATGTAATACACCACATCAACAGATTGAAAGACGAAAAAATTATGATCATATCAATAGATGTTGAAAAAACACTGGATAAAGTACAGCAATCATTTATGATAAAAACCCTCACAAAATGGTAATAGAGGGAGCATAACTCAACATCGAAAGGCCATATATGAGAAAACTGAAGTCAACATCATACTTAAAGGACAAAAACTAAAAGGTTTCCCCCTAAGATCAGGAATGAGACAATGCTGTCCACTTTCTCCACTTCTTTTCAACATTGTTCTGGAAGTTCTAACCATAGCCATCAGAGAAGAAAAAAGGAATCAAACGTATCCAAATTGGAAAGGAGGAAGTTAAACTTTCATTATTTGCAGATGGTAGGATAGTGTCCATACAAAACCCAATAGGCTCCACCAAAAACTTACTTGACCTAATAATAAGCAAATTTAGCAAAATAGCTAGATATAAAGTCAATATCCAGAAATCAAAAGCATTTTTGTATAACAGTAATGAAACATCAGAGACTGAAGCTAGAAAACATCCCACTTACCATAGCAACAAGAAAAATAAAGTATTTAGGAATCAACTTAACCAAGGAGGTAAAAGATCTGTACTCAGAAAACTACAGAACATTGAAGAAAGAAATGAAACAAGATACAAATAAATGGAAGCATACATCATGTTCATGAATGGGAAGAATGAACATCATTAAAATGTCCATATTACCCAAAGTAATGTATAGATTCTATGCCATCCCAATTAAAATACCAATGACACACATCATAGAAATAGAAAAAAATACTTCAAAACTTCATATGGAGTCAAAAACACCAACCAATAGACCCAGCAATCTTGAGAAAGAAGAACAAGGTAGGAGGAATCACAATACCAGACATCAAACTATACTACAGGCTTACTGCAATCAAAACTGTCTGGTAGTGGCATAAGAATATACATATAGATCAATGGAACAGAATGGAAATCCCAGAAATTAATCTAGGACTCTATGGTCAATTAATATTAGACAAAGAGGGAAGGAACATAAAATGGTGTAAAAACAGTCTCTTCAACAAGTGGTGTTGGGAGAACTGGACAGCAACATGCAAAAAGATAAAACTAGACCACCAACTTTCACCTTATACCAGAATCAACTCAACATGGATAAAGGATTTAAACATAAGCAATGCCACCTTAAAGTTCCTAGAGAAAAATATAGGCAGTAAACTTTGATATCCTACACCGAAATATGTTTACTGATACTTCACCAAGGGCAAAGGAAATTAAAGAACAAATCTACAAATGGGACTATATCAAACTGAAAGGTTTCTGTTTCCCTAAAGAAAACACCAGCAAAATTCAAAGGGAACCAACTGTATGGGAAAACATATTTGCCAATGATAGATACCTCAGAAAAGGGTTTGATCTCCAAAATATATAAAGAACTAATGCACCTCAACAGCAGGGAGACAGGCAGCCCAATTAAAAAATGGGCAAAAGACCTGAACAGACAACTCACCGAGGAAGATATAAAAAAGGGTCCAGAGGCATATGAAAGAATGCTCAACATCACTAGTCATCAGAGAGATACAAATTAAAACCACAACAAGATACCACCTCACACCTGTCAGAATGGCCATCATCAACAAATAAACAAACAACAAGTGTTGGTGAGGATGTGGGGAAAAGGGAACCCCGGTACACTGTTGGTGGGAATGCAGGCTGATGCAGCCACTATGGAAAACAGTACTGAATTTCCTCAAAAATCTAAAGGTGGAACTGGCTTTTGACCCAGCAATTCCACTACTAGGACTATACCCAAAGAATCCTGAAACACCACTTCATAAGAACCTATATACCCCTATGTTCATAGCAGCATTATTTACAATAGCCAAGTGCTGGAAACAGCCTAATTGCCCATTAGCGGATGATTGGATCAAAAAACTTTGGTACATTTACAAAATGGTATACTATACAGCAGAAAGAAAGAAGGAACTCCTACCCTTTGCAACAACATGGATGGAACTGGAGAGTATTATGCTTAGTGAAATAAGCCAGTCAGTGAAGGACAAATACCATATGATCTCACCCATTACAGGACAATAATGAACAAAACTAACAAGAAGCAGAACAGAACCAGATATATGAATATAGTGAGTAGGCCTTCAGTGGGCAGGGGGAAGGGGTTTGGGGGAGAGGGGAGGAAGAGGCAAGGAACGGGAGCAGTTTAGACAAGAACCTAGTATGAAGGAACCATGGAAATGGACAACAGGAGGGATTGACTTTGTGGGGGAGTGGGTGGGTGGAGAAGTGGACAGAGGGGAGCAAAAAGGGGATTGATGTAATACAACAACAAAATTAAATAAAAAGTTAATCTACACCAGTGGATTGAAAGGACATTACAATGTTCTTTGAAGTGAGATAACCAAGATGCAACATTTTAAAGTAAATTATACTTATTATGTTTATATGAACCCAGAAAAGTTATGGAAAGATACACAATAGATTTTTTCACTACTTGTTTTTGAGAGCAAGAAAAAATTAGGGAACAGGTAATGTGGGGAGAGGAAGAAGTAGAGAATAAGGGAAGGAGAACGAACAAAATAAGATTAATCACTGATAGGACAAACTTGGAGCAGGTACTTAAAATCTAAGAAACCATCATTAACAGACAAAAGAGACCTAAAACAGTCACACAGAATCTAGATTAGTATCCTTTGTTTCTTATGTAACAATAATTATGGTCTGATATAACCTTTCCTTAATTTAATTTTATTGTTGTTTTATTTCATTCATCCTCTTTTTTCCTTCCCTCCGTCCCCTTCCCAACCCACTCACTACCCATGAAAGTCAATCCTACTTGTTCATGTCTATGGTTCTTCCATACAAGTTCCTTCACTAAACTGCTCCCCTTCTTTGCTTCATCTTCTCCCCCTACCATCCTTTCCACTATGCCCACTGAAGAGCTATTCATTGTATTCATGTACCTAGTTCTGTTTTGCTTATTTGTTTGTTTTGTTCATTATTATTCTGTAATGGGTGAGATCATATGGTATTTGTCCTTCACTGACTGGCTTATTTCACTAAGCATAATACTTTCTAGCTCCATTCATGTTGTTGCAAAGGGTAGGAGTTCCTTCTTTCTTTCTGCTGCTTAGTATTCCATTGTGTAAATGTACAAAATTTTTTTCATCCAATCATCAACTGATGGGCACTTACATTGTTTCCAGCACTTGGCTATTGTAAATAGTGCTGCTATGAACATAAGGGTGTATAGGTTCTTATGAATCAATGTTTCAGGGTTCTTCGGGTATAGTCTTAGAAGTGGAATTGCTGGAATCAAAAGGCAGTTCCATTTTCAGTTTTTTAAGGAAACTCTAAACTGTTTTCCATAGTGGCTGCACCAGCTTACATTCCCACCAACAGTGCACCAGGGTTCCCTTTTCCATACGTTCTCACCAACACTTGTTTGTTTATTTGTTGATGATTGCCATTTTGACAGGTGTGAGGTGGTTTCTGGTTTTAATTTGCACCTCTCTGATGGCTACTGATGTTGAGCATTCTTTCATATGCCTTTGAGCCCTTTGTATGTCTCCCTCAGTGAGTTGGCTGTTCAGGTCCTTTGCTAATTTTTTCAATCGGGCTGTATGTCTCCCTGGAGTTGAGTTTCATTAATTTTTTATATATTTTGGATATCAAACCCATGCCTGAGGTATCATTGGCAAATATGTTTTCCCATACAGTTGGTTCCCTTTGAATTGTGCTGGTGTTTTCTTTAGCTGAACCGAAACATTTCAATTTGATATAGTCCCATTTGTTTATTTGTTTTTTATTTCCTTTAACTTGGAGAAGTATCAGTAAACATATTTCTGCCTAGGACATCTAAAATTTTATGGCCTATAATTTTCTCCAGGACCTTTAGAGTGGCACTGCTTGTTTTTAAGTCCTTTATCCATGTTGAGTTTATTCCGGTGTAAGGTGTAAGTTGGTGGCCTAGTTTCATTTTGTTGCATGCCCCTCTCCAGTTCTCCCAACACCAGTTGTTGAAGAGACTGTTTATACTTTATTTTATGTTCCTTCTCTCTTTGTCAAATATTAACTGACCATAGAGCCCTGGATTTATTTCTGGATTCTCCAGTCCATTGATCTATATGTCTGCTCTTATGCCAGTACCAGACTGTTTTCATTGCAGTGAACTTGAAGTATAGTTGGATGTCTGGTATTGTGATTCCTCCTACGTTGTTCTTCTTTCTCAAGATTGCTGGGTCTATTGGTGGGTGTTTTTGGCTCTATATAAATTGTGAAGTATTTTTTCTATTTCTATGAACTATGTCATTGCTACTTTAATTGGGATTGCATTGAATATATAGATTGTTTTGGGTAGCATGGACAATTTAATGATGTTAATTCTTCCCACCCATGAACATGGTATATGCTTCCATTTATTTGTATCTTCCTTCATTTCTTTCTTCAATGTTCTGTAGTTTTCTGAGTACAGATCATTTACCTCCTTGGTTAAGTTGATTCCTAAATACTTTATTTTTCTTGTTGCCATGGTAAATGGGATTTGTTTTCTAGCTTCTGTGTCTGATGTTTCATTACTGTTATACAAAAATGCTTTTGATTTCTGGATATTGACTTTATATCTAGCTATTTTGCTAAATTTGCTTATTAGGTCAAGTAAGTTTTTGGTGGAGACTATTGTGGTTTTTATCTACACTATCACCTGCAAATAATGACAGTTTGACTTCCTCCCTTCCAATTTGGGTACCTTTGATTCCTTTTTCTTCTCTGATGGCTATGGCTAGAACTTCCAAAATGATGATGAACAGAAGTGGAGAAAGTGGACAGCCTTGTCTCGTTCCTGATCCTAGGGGGAAAGCTTTCAGTTTGTGTCCATTAAGTATGATGTTGGACTCAGGTTTCTCAGAGATGGCCTTTGTGATGTTGAGGTATGCTCCCTCTATTCCCATTTTGCTGAGGGTCTTCATCATAAATGGTTGCTGTACTTTATCAAATGCTTTTTCAGCATCAATTGATATGATCATATGGTTTTATCATTCAATTTGTTGATATGGTGTATTACATTTATTGATTTATGAATGTTGTACCATCCTTGCATCCCTGGGATGAAACCTACTTGATCATGGTGTATGATCTTTGTAATATACTGCTGGATCCCATTTGCCAGTATTTTGTTGAGTATTTTAGCATCTATGTTTATCAAAGATATTGGCCTGTAGCTTTCTTTCTTAGTTGTGTCTTGCCCTGGTTTTTGGATTAGGATGATATTGGCCTCATAGAAAGAGTTTGGGTGTCTTCCCTCTTCCTGAATTTTTTGGTATAGTTTGAGGAGGATAGCAGTTAGTTCTTCTTTAAATGTTTGGTAAAATTCCCCTGTGTAGCCATCTGGTCCAGGGCTTTTGTGCTTTGGGAGATTTTGGATTACTTCTTTAATTTCACTGGTTGTTATTGGCCTATTCAGGCTTTCTGCTTGTTCTGGATTCAGTTTTGGTAGATTATACATTTCCAGAAATGTGTCCATTTCACTCAGGTTGTCATATTTTTTGTCATATAGTTGTTTGTAGTAATTTCTTACAATATTTTGTATTTCTGAGGTATCAGTTGTGATTTCCCCTCCGTCAGTTCTGATTCTATTTATTTGGGTCTGGATAAAGGCTTGTCAATTTTGTTTATTTTTTCAAAGAATCAGCTCCTGGACCTGTTGATTCTTCGAATTGTAGTTTGAATCTCTGAGTTATTTAGTTCTGCTCTGATCTTGATGATTTCCTTCTTTCTACTTGCTCTGGGCTTTGTTTGTTGTTGCTCCTCTAGTTCTTGCAGCTTTCTGGTTAGGTCGTTTTTTATAAACTTCTTGTGATCTTTATAGGAAGGCCTGTATTGCTATAAATTTCCCCCTGAGAACAGCCTTTGCTGTATCCCATAGTTTTCGTGCTGTTTTGTGTTCATTGTCATTTGTTTCCAGAAACTTTTTGATTTCATCTTTGATCTCATTGTTAACCCCTTCATTGCTTGAAAGCATGTTATTCAGTCTCCATGAGTTAGAGAATTTTTGGGTTTTTCCCTTGAATTTGGTTTCTAGTTTCAAGTCATTGTGATCTGAGAAGATGCTTTGTGTGATTTCAATTTTCCTATATTTGTGGAGACTTGTCTTGTGACATACCATGTGGTCTATCTTAGAGAATGATCCATGTGCATTTGAAAAGAATGTGTATTTTCTTCTTTGGGGTAAAAGACTCTGTATACATCAGTTAGGTCCATTTCCTCTAGAGTGTTGTTCAATGCCACAACATCTTTGGGGATTTTTTGTTTGGAAGACCTGTCCATTGTTGATAGTGGGGTATTAAAATCCCCTACTATTAGTGTGTTGCTGTCTATGTCTTTCTTAAAGTCTTCCAAGATTTTCCTTATATATTTCAGAGCTCCTATGTTGGGTGCGTATATGTTTATCAGAGTTATTTCTTCTTGATGGATTGTTCCCTTAAGTATTATGAAATGTCCATCTTTGTCCCTTTTTA